>VMDO01036796.1:0-14845 GCA_007922755.1 Pedetes capensis
TTGGCTCTATAATCAACACCCGTGGAAGCAGCAGTCAAGAAATCAAAAGATGCATTGCTCTAGGAAAAGCTGTGGCAAAAGATCTCTTTAGAGTATTGAAAAGCAAAGATGTCACATTGAAGACGAAGGTGTGTCTGACTCATGCCATGGTATTTTCAGTGGCATCATATGGTTGTGAAAGCTGGACATTGAACAAGGGAGACAGAAAAAGAATTGGTGCTTTTGAATTATGGTGCTGGAGACGTCTATTGAATATACCATGGACTGCTAAAAGAACCCACAAATCTGTCCTAGAAGAAGTGTAACCAGAGTGCTCCTTGGAAGCAAGAATGGCCAGACTGCGTCTTACATATTTCAGACGTGTAGTCAGGAGAGATCAATCCCTGAAGAAGGACATCATGTTTGGGAGAGTGGCAGGTCAACGCAAAAGAGGAAAACCCTCCACCAGATGGATTGACACAGTGTCTGCAACAATGGGCTAAAACATAAATAAGATCATTTGCCTGGCACAGAATTGGCAAGTGTTTCGATCTGCTGTACAGAGGGTCACTATGAGTCAGACTCGACTCGACGGCACCTAACAACAACAACAACAAAATTAAGAACCTCTATTAATAAAAAAATACCATGAAACAAGTGAAAAAGCAAACCAGAGAATGAAGGGAAGATACTTCCAATAAGTATAATTAACAACAATAACAACAAATTTTTTTCTAAAAAATCCTGTCTACAATAACACAGTCTTACAACCAAGAAGAAAAAAACATTATGTTGAAGCCCATTGTTGTAGCCATGTGTCAATCCATCGAGTTGAAGGTCTTCCTTTTTATGTGTCCTCTCCATAATGCAGATTGTTAATGTGTCTTCCCCCAATCATGATGCCACATTCTTTATAAAGTTCAGCTTCTCTGATTATTTGTTCAACATACAACATACAAATTGAAGAGGTACGGTGAAAGGATACAACCCTGACACGTACCTTTCTCATCTTTAAACCAGGCAGTGTTTCCTTTTTCTGTTTGAATGACTGCTTCCTGGTCCATGTACAAATTCTTCATGAGTATAATTAAGTGCTCTGGCGTTCCCATTCTTCTCAATGTTAGCCATAATTTGTTGTGATCCATACAGTCAAATGCCTTTGCAAAGTCAAGAAAACAGATATACATCTTTCTGGTGTTCTCTACTTTCAGCTAATGTCCATCTGACATCAGCAAAGTCGTCTCTGGTTCCCCAACCTCTTCTCTATCCAGCTTGATTTTCCAGCAGTTCTCTGTCTATATACTGCTGTAGTCACTATTGAATGATCTTTAGAAAACTCTTAATGATATTAATGATATCATATGATAATTTCCATATTCAGTTGGATCTTCTTTCTTGGAAATAGGGACAAATGTGGATGTCTTCCAGTCAGTTGGCCAGGTAGCTGTTTTCCAAATCTCTTGGCATAAACAAGTGAGCACCTTCAGTGCTACATTTGTTTGTTGCATCATCTCAGTTGGTATTCCATCAATTCTTGGAAACTTGTGTTTCACCATTTCCTTCAAGGCAGCTGCCACTTTTTCCTTCAATACCATTGGTTCCTGATCATCTGCAACCTCTTGAAATGGTTGGTCACCTAACAATTCTTTTTGGTATAATGACTCTGTGTATTCCTCCCATCTTCTTTTGATGTTTCCTGTATTGTTTAATATTTTCCCTATAGAGTCCTTCACTACTGCCACACAAAAGGTTTGAATTTTTTCTTCAATTCTCTGAGCTTAAAAAAACAGCATGTTCTTCCCTTTTGGTTTTCTATCTCCAGGCCTTCTCACATGTCATTATAATATTTGATTTTGTCTTCTCTAGTTGCCCTTTGGGCTGGGATTTGGCTCAGTTGGTAGAGCGCTGCGCTGCAGTCTCTGAGGTCCCGAGTTCAATTCCCAGCACCACACAAATGGGAGAAGGACTTGGCAATCCACTCCCAAGGCAATCCCAAAACAGTCAGCCATTGAAAACCCTATGAGGGTCGCTATGAGTCAGATACCGACTCGACAGCACCTAACAACAACAAGTTGCCCTTTGAACTCTTCTATTTAGTTCTTTAACTTCATCATGTCTTCCTTTTACTTTAGCTGCTCAACATTCAAGGACAAGTTTCAGAATTACTTTTGACATGTAATTTAATCTTTTCTTTCTTGTCTTTTTAATAACCTTTTGCTGTCTGGGTACAGTGGCACATACCTATAATCTCAGCAACTCAGGAGGCAGAGGAAGGAGGATCACAAGTTTGAGACCAGAGGCAGTCTGTGTAATTTAGTATGACCCTGTCTCAAAAACTAAAAAAATTGGCTAGGGGTGCAACTCAGTGGTACAGCATTTGCAAAGTGTACAAGCGCGAGGCCCTGGATTCAACCCCCAGTACCGCAAAAAAAAAAAAAGAAAGAAAGAAAAAGAAGAAGAAAAGAAACCTTTGCTTTCCTCATGAATGATGTCTTTGATGTTATGCCACAACTTGTCTGGTCTTCTATCTGTGGTGTCTAACACATCAAATCTGTTCTTGAAGTGGTCTCTGAACTCAGATAGGATATACTCAAGGTCAGACATTGGCCCTGGTACACTTGTTCTAATTTTCTTCAGTTTCAGTTTGAACCTGCATATGAGCAGTTGATGGTCTGATCCAGCACCTTATCTTGTTCTGACTTTTGATATTGAGGTTTTCCATTGTCTCTTTCCACAGATGTAATCACTTTGGAGCCTATGTTCCATCTGGTGACTTTCATGTATATAGTCACCATTTACGTTGGTGAAAAAATGTATTTGCCATGGAAAGGTTGTTGGTCTGACAAAATTCTATCATGCAATCTCCAGTATTGTTTCTATCACCAACACTATATTTTCCATCTACTAAGCCACCTTTGTTTCCAACTTTTGCATTCCAGTCACTAGTAATTATCAGTGCATCCCGATCGCATGTTTTGTAAATTTCAGACTGCATAAGCTGTTAAATATCTTCCCTTTCTTCAGTTGGGGCCCTAGTGGTGGGTACATAAATAATAGTCATATTAATTGGCCTTCCTTGTAGGCATATCACTGTCAGCATTGTACTTCAGGACAGATCTTTAGATGTCTTTTTTGATGATAAATATAACACAATTTCTCTTTGTCATTCCTGGCATAGTAGACCATATGATTATCTGATTCAGAGTGGCCCATACCAGTCCATTTTAGTTCATTGATGCCTAGAATGTTGTTTATGTGCTCCATTTTCCTTCATACATTTCTAATTTTCCTAGATTAATCCTATGTACTTACCACATTGCAATTATTAATGGATGTTTATAGTTATTCCTTCTCAGTTTGAGTCATGCCACATCAGCAAATAGAGATCCCTTGAGTTTTATTCCATTCCTGTCATTAAGGTCGACTTTACTTTGAGGAGGCAACTCTCCCCATCATCTTTTCAGTGCCTTCCAACTTGGGGAGCTCATTTTCAGCCACTATAGATGACTGTGTTTCTCTGGTATTCATATCATTTTCAATGACTAATTGTTCCTGGAGTAGGTTGCCTTGTTCTTCTCCCTAGTCTTTCTTAACCTGGAAACTCAGCTGTAACCTGTTCACCATAGGTGACACTGCTGGTGTCTGTAATACGAATGTCATAGCTTTCAGCATCACAGCAACATGCAAGCCCTCACAGTATGCAAACTGACAGACAAGTGGGGGAGAAAAAGATATACAAACCAAATTTTTAATGAGCTAAAGAAACAGATTATCTTAATGAAAAAACGATACACAATTAGTCAATAAATATTCAAATTTTTGCCAGCTCTATTGGCTGTTACAGAAATACAAATTAAAACTACAGAGATATCTTGTCTCATCTAGTTGTTGTTGTTAGGTGTCGTCGAGTCGGTATCTGACTCCTAGCGACCCTCATAGGGTTTTCAATGGCTGAGTACTTCGGGATTGCCTTAGGGAGTGGATTGCCAGGTCCTTCTCCCACTTTTGCGGTGCTGGGAATTGAACTCGGGGCCTCAGAGACTGCAGCGCAGCGCTCTACCCACTGAGCTAAATCCCAGCCTGTCTCATCTAGTAGAACAGCTGAAATCAAGACCAATGATAGCCGGGTTCCATAGCACATGCCTGTAATCCCAGTGATTTGGGAGGCTAAGGGAGGATGATTGGGAGTGTGAGGCCAGAAGCAGCCTACACAATTTACAATCTGTCTCAAAGTGAATAATTTTGAAAAGGGAGCTAGGAGTGCAGCTCAGTGATAGAACACTTGCCTAGCATGCACAAGACCCTGGGTTCATCTCCCCAGTATTTTAAAAAAATGATAATATGCACTGGCAAAAATGTGGAGGAGCACGTACATTGCAGATGGGACTACATCAGTACCTTTCCCTTGCAGAACTGGCAGCGAGTCTGCTGAAGTGGATCAGCAATTTTTATCATACTTCTTTCTGTATATGTTTAACATAACTGTGGACATTCATTAACTAAAATCTGCATCAGAGTGTTCATAGCAGCTTTATTCTTAACAGTCCTACAGTGAGAAAAGAACCATATATTCCAGGGCAGAATGAATAAATAGTTGCCCTGTGTTCTTGCAATTGATTACTGTGCCGCAGTACAAATAACTGAAGTACTGCTTCATACAACACAGATGAACATTAAAGCTACAATACTGAACAAAAAGGTCGCTCACAGTGCCTATTCTACTCTATCGATGTGAAGCTCAAAACAGGAAGAGTAGCCTATGGTGGTAGATAGAAGTCAGAGTCATGGCTACCTCTGGGAAAGGAGAAAGGACCTACTGGGAAAGTGGAATGTTCCATTTGGTGTGAGCAGTGGTTAACAAGTGTGTTTACTTTGCTCAATAAAGTGTATTCCTAACCGTGCACTCTCCTATATGTATACTATATTTTGATTTTTAAAATTAAAAAACTTGTAATCATATTCCCTGAATCATATTTCCCTGAAATTATGCCCAGATACCTGTGAGTAAAATGTTGAGTGTTGCTAACCCACTAAGCTACACATTTATATGCCTTTTCTTGGTTTATTCTCCTATGTGGGATTTAGATTTCACTAACTTAAAATCTCAAGAGAATGTTTGTTTCTAAGCTTGTATGAAGTGCTTTTAGCTCCCAGGTGGACATCAGAATGATTTTGTAAGAGGTTAGCATTAAGATGCTTGATAAACTCGGTTTGTTACAAATCCTCATTTTGGGAAATGTGGTCAATTTCATTGTTTATTACTCAGACTTTCTCAAGCTGAAAATAAATGCTTAAAATGTTGAAATGAAAGAATGACATTTATGCAATATATTCTCATTTTAGTTAAATTCTCTGCAAGACCTTCATCCTTTACCCAAGATAATTTTGGAGTACAGGCAGGTAAGTTGACGTTGATGACAGGGAACCATCTGGCACTGTCTCTCTTAACAATTGCACATTCAGTGAAGCCCCCTTAATGGTTCCCTAAGAGATTATGTTTTTTCAGTCAGTCTTGTGTTAGCCCTGCTTTCTCATACCCTGGCATGAGCGTACTCAAGTCTGAGTCAGCCCCACCAGCATTAGGAGCCCAAATAGTCATGTGTGGAAGGAGACTGACTGCCTGTCATCACTTGTGGTTTCAGGGTGAAGAAGACTTCCACTAGTGCTCACAAAAGCCCTTGCCCTTCCCTTGGTTTCCAGGCTCTGGGGCAGTGTGTTTTCTTTGTGCAGACATGCTTGTTGTTGTTACTAGGTATTGCTCAGTCGGGTCCAACTCATAGCGACTGTATGTACAACAGAACAAATCACTCCCCCATTCTGTGCCAGGCACATGATCACTTTTATATTTAAGCCCATTGTTGCAGACACTCTGTCCATGTTCCAATTATTAATGGATGTTTACAGTTGTTCCTTCTCATTTTAGGAGGTCCCTCGGGCTTTACTTCATTCCTGTCATTAAGGTTGACTCTTTTTAAGGAGACAGCTCTTCCCCAGTCATGTTTTGAGTGCCTTCCAATCTGGAGGGCTCATTTTCCCACTCTATATCTGACAGTGTTTCTCTGCTATTCATAGGGTTTTCAGTGGCTAATTGTTTGGGGAGTGGGTTAGTCTTTCTCCCTAGTCTCTTAGTCTGGAAGTTCAGCTGAAACCTGTCCACTATGGGTGATCCAGCTGATATCAGTAATACTGACAGCATAGTTTTTCAGCATCACAGCAACACACAACCCCCCACTGTACAGCAAACTGACAGACTTGTGGGGATGCGGTAATGTTTACCAGGGGTTTAATAACACACCCCCTTTGCTCTTCTAGATACTCACACTTCCTCTGTTCATAACCTGCTCTTTTACTTCACAAATTTGTGGGGATCATGAACCATGTTACTAATTTTGTCATTGCCGAAACTGCTGGTCCTGTTATTTACTGAGCCCGTGGCCTGCTGTCTGTGTGCAGGAACACACAGGTACCAAACCAGCCCTTTCTCCTGAAGTGATGTAAGAATGGGGAGGGAACTAGAAAGGACCCACCACAGGGAACACTGGGCCCGGTATTTCTTAATCTGCTTATTTTTGTAACTTCTTTGTAAATCTAGAATTATGCAGAATAGTAGATTTATTTTAAAAGGGTGAGGTGGTATCTTTCTCTGTGGATGTTATTCAATCCTGGCACCACCTGAGGTCATCTGAGGTGAGTTCAGCAGCACAGGCCAGGTACTGTGCAAAATGCTACTCTGCAGTCTGTTCCTATTTGAAAAACAAAGAAAATGACTATTCTTGTCTTTGTATTTAGGTTCACAAGATCAAGTCAACCTTCATAGATGGATTACTAGCTTGTATGAAAAAGGTAATAGGCTTAAAAAAAGAAATTGAGATTGGAAATGCGGCTTTATGCATGAGTTCAGATACAGATAGAACTTTTACAATCCTAGTCAATGATGACATAGTCTAATATTCTTGGATCTGTGGACCATGGGTCTGTTATTCAGGTCTCTGCAAAGGGCAGGTTGTCATTTATTCCTTAAGACCTTCCATTTATGAGGCAGCTCTGCAGCTGACCTCCTGCTTTCACATCTACTATTGTGTCTGTTTTGGAACATTTGAGGTCAGTGTTATTGTTTTAGTTTGTACTTGAGGAGACCACAGTCAGACATGTTGTATGACTTGTTTGAGGCCACACAGCAAGTAACAGAACTGTCTGTGACAAATAGACCCCCCTGAGTCCCCATAGCCCTTGGGACCCTCTTACTCCATGCACAGTTTCTAGGCAACATGGACTGGTTTATCCTATTGTTGCTTCTACTTGGTTTGGAGAGGAACATTCTTCATTCATTCCTCACCCCACAGCAGGAGTTTTGTAGTCACAAGGACATTTCAGCACTGGGAGTTCAGGGCCAGCAGCTCATCAACCTCTTGCAGAGCAGTGAGTGTTGTGTTGCGGGTGAAGAACCTACCATATTCTTTCTTCACATGGCCTTGCCTGAGTTTAAACTTGTTCTTTTTAACTGACCAAGGGCACCATTTCCTGTACATGGAATCAGACTGGAACTGTAACTGGAAGACTTTCAGCCAAGCATCCTGTAAGTTCAATGTTAATTTCCATGCCTTGCCATTAAAATTTTGCCTAGATGTGTGTTTGCCCTTGCACATTCTATTCCCAACATGGGGCCTAATACCGATAGTTGTGTTTTATCTTGTATGTTAATTCCCCTGATATTTGTGTAGCACCTGTATGTTCTGGGAACAAGACTCATGAAGGGCTGAGTTAGTGAAGGGATCTTTCTCAGCCAGAACTTAGGTACTCCAGTGCTGAGGGCACTCTTTTCATATTTGTGCCAGAAATGTGTCCAATGACCATCTCCATTTTTTTTTATTTAAGACTATTTCAAATGAAAAGAAGCTATAAATGCCCTTGAGTTTATGATACTTTAATAACACTTAAAACAATTAGCTTTTTAAATGGCTTATGTTTCTCGTGTAAAAAAGATACTAATTTCTCATTACAGAAAAGGTCCTTAAAACCAGAAATATAAACTAGTAAAAGTAACCTTCATTCCACATGCAGAACCAACTGTGATTAACATCCTGTGTGTCTACCTTTCCATACTTTTTGCCAAGTACATGTATTCATAAAATACTATTTTTCTACAAAAATAAAACCATGCTTTTTATTAACCTTTCTTGTTTTAAATCTCTTGATATCATTATACACCAATCTGAACCTCTATTTAGATTTGAATATATGAATTAAATAAGTGAATTATTTAAATATACATTATGTAACCTAATTGTGACTATAGGTTTATCATAAAGAAATTCAAGTGATGTGGAAGTTTATAGAATATGAAAATGTATGTTATCTGTCCCTCCCCTTCATAATGTCTATTCTTCCCAGGAGTCTCTGATTAGTAGCCAGACCTTCAGTGGGGCATCTGTGTATACAGTATACCCAGTGTACCCAGATAGAAGGGGCACCTGCTGACCTATATCAGGTGTTTGTGTAAGGAACAGAAAAGGGCTGGCATGAGGTGGGTGGTCTCAGGCACAAGACACCCACTCTGGGACCATAAACTCTCATATCTCAGCTCTCTCAGGCCTCACACCTGCTCTGGGAGGGTCATTTGGATACCCCAGTCTAGAGAGTCCTTTGGTCTGGACCTTCCCGGGTGCCCGGGCTTAGATACTCTGGGTGTTGGCTGTTTGTTCTACAGAGCATTCTGTCTCTATTGAGTGCTTTTCTCTGTTGTCCTGTTTTTACTGTCAGTGTGTGTTTGTCACATGTGTGTGTTGCGCAATGACCTTTAAGAGTAAATCATGAGCATGTGTGCCACTGCAATAAGCATCATGAGCCTGTGCCCTGTTATATTGGGACTTGTGTGTTTATGGGACAAGTTTTCAGATGTAGAATTGCTGAGTCACACCTGAGTCACACCATTTTTACTTTTTGTAGCATTATCAGATTGTCTTCCAACAATGTTGACCTCATCACTGCTATGAGCTGCATGTGGCAGTATTCTGCCTGCTGTTGCCATGGTGCCCCTATAGTATTGTTCCCTAGTGTTTCTTTTTTTCCCCAGTAATGTTATTTTATTGGTAATTTTGGGTGTACAACTTAATGAGTCTCATTATGACATTTCCATGCATGCATTTCATTGTGCATTGCTTGTGTTCACCTCCCCCCATTATCCTCTCATGACTCCCCTCACCCATCCCCTCCCTTACCACCAATGGTCCCTATTCTACTTGCATGTCTTTTTTGTGAGTCTTATCTATATATATATGTATGTTTTGATTTTGCCATAAGGGCAACATATATGATATTTCCTTTCTTTTCTCCCATTACCCTTTCTTCTTGCCCTCTCCTCCCTTTCTTTAGTTCATTATCTTTCCCTATATAGGCCCTTCTACTTCATGACCTATATATTTTATTAACGAATATATATTGAAGCCTAACATCCACATGGGCTGGAATTTAGCTCAGTTGGTAGAGCGCTGCATTGCAGTCTCTTAAGGTCCCGAGTTCAATTCCCAGCACCGCAAAAATGGCAGAAGGGCCTGGCAATCCACTCCCAAGGCAATCCTGAAACAGTCAGCCATTGAAAACCCTATGAGGGTCGCTATGAGTTGGATACCAACTCAACGGCACCTAACAACAACAACAACAACAACAACATCCACATATGAGAGAAAACATGCAGTGTTTATCTTTTGGGGTCTGGCTTATTTTGCTTAAAATAATGATCTTTATTCCATCCATTTCCCAGCAAATGCCATAATTTTGTCCTTCTTTATAGTTGAATAAAACTCCATGGTGTATCTATATACCACAATTTCCTTATCCACTAATCTGTTGATAGATTCCTAGGCTGATTCCATATCATGGCTGTTGAGAATAATGCTGTAGTAAACATGGATGGGTAGATATCTCTGTGTATATTGACTTATAGTCCTTTGAATATATACCCAGGAGTGGTATAGCAAAGTCATATGGTAATTTTATTTGTAGTTTTTTGAGGAACCGCCAATTGATTGGCGGTTCCATAGTGAATTCCCATAGTGGTTGATTTCCATAGTGGTTTCCATAGTGATTGTACCAGTCTGCATTCCCACTGCTGGTATACTAGGATTCTTTTCTCGACGCATCCTCGCCAGCATTTGTTGTGGTCATGTTTTTTGGTTTATTTATTTTTACTTTGTTGATATCTGAATGTAATATTTCCTCAACCTTGTTTTCCATCCCTGATATTCTATCTTCATCTTGATCTAGACTATTGATGCTTTCCATTGTGTTTTTTATTTGGTTTATTGAGTTCTTCATGTCCAACATTTCTGTCTTTTTTTTTTTTTTCAAAAATCTCAATTTCCTTGCCGAATCTCTCATACATTTTGCTGACTTTGTCTTCTGCATTGGTGATTTTTTGAATCCCTTACTTCATTTATTTTCTTGTTTATGTCCTCAGATATACCTGATATTTCAACTAGTTCAGTGTCTTTGGATTCCATAGAAAAGAATTATAGTCTTTTAGAGGAAATGTATTGCCTTTGCTTTTTCATGTTTCTTGTTTTTGATTAGTGATTTACACAGCTGGAGGGATAGTTATCTCTTCCTGTTTTATTTGGGGATCTTCTTAGTGAGTGACCTTCTCTTGAGATCTTCATCCCCAATGTCATTCCAAGAAGGGAAGAAAAACCACTATAACAGGTATAATACCCAACCAAACCATATATAGAAATACACTTAAAATCACTTAAAGCTGACCTCTGCACCACCTATGCTCATAGAACTAAAAATGGAAACAATAATGTAGAGTAAGCTATGAAGTTACAAAATATTAAGAGTAGGGGTATAAATAATATTTGCCTGAAGTAAGAAGAGAGAGCAGAGAAAGAGGAGAAAGAAAGATACTACAAGGGTTAAATAAAAGGAAGGAAAAAGAAGATCTAGAAAGGATATGAATTTTAGGAAGAGGGAGAGAAAGGAGCAAAAGATAAAAAAGATTGCACAGTAAATAAATATATATATGAACAGAATAAGTAGATCAATATGAAATAATAAGCCTAAGAGATTTAAAGTATAGTAAATAGAAAAAAAGGAGATACATAACAGAAAAGATACAAAAAAATAAAAACTAAAAAAGAAGAAAAGATAAATATCACATTAGAAGAAAGAGAGATGAGGAAATGAAAATTAACAATGAAAAGAGGAGGATGGGGATGTGGCTCAGTGGTAGAGTGCTTGCTTAGCATGCATGAGGTCCTTGGTTTGATCCCCAGCATTACCAAAAAAACAAAAAAACAAAAAACAAACACCCAGTTGCTCCTCTGTAGCCCCAGTGTCTCTGGAAGCTCCAGGCTAGAGGCAGCGTGTACAGGTCAATGAGACCCCATCTCCAAGCAAAAATAATAAAAGAGTGGGAGTACTGCACAGTAGAGAGCACTTACCCCATGCACAACCCTGGGTTCAATCCCCAGCACAGCAGGAGGAACAAAGAAGAAGGAGGAAGAGGAGGAAGACAAATGGAGGGGCTCTTTCTGTGGCCATTTCAAGAGGTTGTATATGCACAGGATCCAATGGTGCTGAAGGAAGAAGTGGAAGTTGCCTTGAAGACTTTTGCAAAACACAAGGCTCAAAGAATTGATGGAATACCAATTGAGATATTTCAACAAACAGATGTAGCCTTGGAGGTGCTCACTGGTTTATGTCAAGAGATTTGGAAAATAGCTACCTGGCCAACTCACTAGAAGACATCCATATTTGTGCCTATTCCCAAGAAAGGGGATCCAACTGAATGCAGAAATTATTGAATTCTATCATTAATATCACATGCAAGTAAAATTTTGCTAAAGATCATTCAAAAGCAATTGTAGCAGTATATTGACAGGGAACTGCCAAAAAGTCAAGCCAGATTCAGAAGAAGAATTGGAACCAGGAACATCATTGCTGATGTCAGATAGCTATTAGTAGAAAGCAGAGAAGACCAGAAAGATGTCTGTCTATGTTTTCTTAACTATGCAGAGGCATTTGACCATGTGGATCACAACAAATTATGGATAACATTGCAGAGAATGGGAATACCAGAGTACTTAATTATATTCATGAGAAATCTCTACATGGAGCAGGAGGCAGTCATTTGAACAGAACAAGGAAACACTGCTTGGTTTAAGTCAGGAAAGGTATGCATCAGGGTTGTATCCTTTTACAGTATCTCTTCAATCTCTATGCTCAACAAATAATCCAAGAAACAGGACTTTATATAAAGAGGAATTGGGGATCAGGATTGGAGGAAAACTCATTAAGAACCGGCATTATGCAGATGACATAACTCTGCTTGCTGAAAGTAAAGAGGGTTTGAAACATTTACTGATGAAGATCCAAGAACACAGCCTTCAGTATGGATTGTACCTCAACACCAATAAAATAACAATCCTTACAACTAGGTCAGTAATCAACTTCAAGATAAATGGGAGAAAAGGTTGAGATTGTCCAAGATTTTGCTTTACTTGTTTCTACAACCAACACCTGTGGAAGCAACAGTCAAGAAATCAAAAGATGCATTGCATTGGGAAAAGCTATTGGAAAAGACTTTTAAAGTGTTGAAAAGTAAAGGTGTCACGTTGAAGACAAAGGAGCACCTGGCTCATGCCATGGTATTTCCAGTTGCATCATATGCTTGTGAAAGCTGGATGTTGAATAAGGGAGACAGATGAACTGATGCTTTTGAATTATGGTGCCGGAGACAAATATTGATTATACCATGGACTGCCAAAATAATCACAGATCCATTCTAGACAAAGGGTATCCAGAGTGCTTCTTTGAAGCAAGGACAGATAGACTGCACCTTATGTATTTTGTACATGTTGTCAGGAGGGCCCAATCCCAGGAGAAGGACATCATGTTTGAGAGAGTGGCATGTCAACTAATAAAAGGAAGGTCCTCAACTAGAGGGATTGACTTAGTGGCTGCAACAATGGGCTTAAACATAAAAAAAGATCTTATGCATGTGCATGGCTGATACAGTGTTGAGGACTGTTTCATTCTGTTGTAGATAGGGTGACTATGAGTTAGGCCTGACTCAATGGCATCTAACAACAACAACAAACATTTCTTGTAAAGTAGATCCATTGTTGATGAATCATTTTGGCTTTTGTGGTTCTAGAAATGTTTTTTCACTTTTATTTTTTGAAAGTTATTTTTGCAAGGTAAAATTCATGGTGTAATGGTGTTTTTCTCTTGGTCCTTTGAAGTTGTCACTTTATTCTCATTTACATTGTTTCTGATAAGAAATCTGCTTTCATCATACATCTCTATACATAATATGACTTTTTTTTACTGGCACCTTTAGCTTTTTCTCTCTGTTACTAGTTTCAAGAAATTTGATTATAGTGTACCTTAGTGTTGTTGTTGTTGTTGTTAGGTGCCGTCGAGTCATGTCTGACTCATAGCGACCCTCATAGGGTTTTCAATGGCAGATTGTTTCAGGATTGCCTTAGGAGTGGATTGCCACATCCTTCTCCCATTTTTGAGGTGCTGGGAACCGAACTCGGGACCTCAGAGACTGCAGAGCGGTGCTCTACCAACTGAGCTAAATCCCAGCCCTACCTTGGTATAGTTTTTCCTATCTCTGGTGTTTAGGGTTCACTGAGTTTCACAGGATCTGTGGGTTTGTAGATTGCATCAAACTTGGTAAATAATTGGTGATTATTTATTTTCCCAATTTTTAATGGCCCTCATCCTCTCTCCTCTCTTTCAGTGACTCCACTTATAATTATATAGATTAGGTCACTCATCTTTGTCCCACAGCTCACTGAAACTCATCTTCCATCTTTTCCTGGATTTATGTCCTGTCTTGGTTTGGATCTTGTTAGTCAGCTTCTCATCACTGTGACAAAATATCTGAAATAAATAACTTAAAAGGAAGAAAGATTGATTTTGGCTCATGGTGTCAGAAGTTTCAACCATGGTTGCTTAGCCCTGTTGCCCTTGGGCATATAGTGAGGTGGAACCTATAGCAGCGAGCACATGGCAGAGGGAACTGCTCACTTCATAGTGATCAGGAAACACAGAGAAAGGAAGGGATTAGAGTCCCAATATCCCCTCCAAGAGCATGGCCCAGTGACGTCACTTCTTTCAGTAGACCCCACTTCCTAAAGGCTCCACCGTCTCCTAATAGTGCCACAGACTTGGCAACCAGGCTTTAGCAGCGGCCTTCAGGGGACCTATACATTCCAAACCATAACAGTTTATATTACTATGTACTCTAGTTTACTGATCTTTTCTTTTGGCATGGTTGAATTTGTTGTTAATCCCATCACCTATATTTTTCATATTGGAATTTGTCATTTTCATTTCTATAAACTTAGATATTTTTTATATCATCCATGTTTCTACCTAATTGTTCTGGTATAGTGAATACAGTTGTCCTCATTGTTTTAATGATCCGTGACTTTCTGATTTTGATATGTGTCCGTTGTTGATTAGTTTTAGTAGAAAGTTATTTCTATTATGAGTCCATTTTCCTGCTTCTCTGTATGTCTGGTAATCTATAGTTATGGGCACAATGGATTTTGTACAGTTGGGTAATGGATCTTTTTGTATTCCCATAAATATTACTGAGCTTTGTTTTGAGATGAGTTAAGTTGCTTAGAAACAGTTTATTCCTTTCTGATCTTGTTTTTATGATTTGTCTGGCAGGTCCAAAGAAGTCCTGCATCTTAAAGCTAATTATTCTCTACCCTTGAGGAAAGACTTTCCTGACTATTCTGCTGAATGGCCAGGAATTCTGAGATTTTTTTTTTTTTTTTTTTTTTTTTTTTTTTTTTTTTTTTTTTTTTTTTTTTTTTTTTTTTTTTTTTTTTTTTTTTTTTTTTTT
>VMDO01036797.1:0-14841 GCA_007922755.1 Pedetes capensis
TTTTTTTTTTTTTTTTTTTTTTTTTTTTTTTTTTTTTTTTTTTTTTTTTTTTTTTTTTTTTTTTTTTTTTTTTTTTTTTTTTTTTTTTTTTTTTTTTTTTTTTTTTTTTTTTTTTTTTTTTTTTTTTTTTTTTTTTTTGTGGTACTGGGAGATTGAACCTAAGGCGTTTCCCCACTGAGCTGCATCCCATGCCCCATTTTAATTTTTTATTTTGAGACAATGTCTCTCTAAATTTCACAGGTGCCTCTGACCTTGAACTCATGGTCCTCCTGCCTCAGCCTCTTGAGTTCCGAGGATTACGGGCATGTGCCACATCACAGGACAGCACATTTTCTTTTCTTTACTTTTTCTTCTTTACTTGAGAGTATGCCTCTGTGTCTGATTATATTTTCTTAAATCTTTGACACTTTTTTTTTCTCCCTGTCTGCCTGCCTGCGTGCCTTCCTTCTTTCCTTCTGCCTGCCAGCTTCCCTGCCTTCCTTCTTTTCTTTCTGCCTGCCTGTCTGTCTGTCTGCCTGCCTGCCTGCCTGCCTGCCTGCCTGCCTGCCTGCCTTCCTTCCTTCCTTCCTTCCTTCCTTCCTTCCTTTCCTCCTTCCTTCCCTCCTTCCTTTTTTGTAGTACCGGGGGGATGAACCCAGTGCTCATGCATATTTTGAAAGTGTTTTACCACTGAGCTGTACCCTTTTTTAATTTCTTATTTTGAGACAGGATCTTACTAAGTTATAATCAGTTGCCTCTGGCTTCTAGCTCTCTACACTCCTGCCTCCACCTCTGGAGTTGCTGGGATTGCAGACATGTGCCACTAGATCTGCCTGCATTTTTGTTGTTTCTAAAGTATGTTTTATTTCTGTCATAATTTTATTTTTCTCCATCCATTGAAAACCCTATGGACAGCAGAGAAATACTGACAATAGCGTTTCACCTGTTGTACATAGGGTCGCTACAAGTTGGATACCAACTTGATGGCACACGTGGAATAACAAGCTTTTTCATTTGTAATTTTCTATTGTTATATTTTCCCCATCCCATGACTGTCAGCTTGTCGTGCTGTTGTGACTTGTATTTTGCTGTGATCCTGAAAGCTATACCACTGGTATTTCAGATTCTGGCAGGGTCACTCATGGTAGACAGGTTTCAGCTGAGCTTCCAGACTTAGACAGACTAGGTAGAAGGACCTGGCAGCCAACTCCTGAAAATTATTTGATTAGTTAGTCATTTTCAACTTTCCCTTAGTGTGTATTATGTTTGGGCCCCAGGGTTATTGAATGATGATTAATTTTTGAAGGTGGTCTGTTGATAGTAACTTAATTCAGTAGATAGATGAATGTTTTTGTATGTTAACTTCAAATACTTTCTCATCAACTGTATTCTACATTTGGCCCTAAATAATATGTCCCTGGTAAGTGTTCATCATTCATTTTCCAAAAGTCTTTGGATAGTTATTTGGGATCCAGTTATTTCTCTTAAGTTACTGAAGTCAATTGTTTTTGTGTCGAGTGTCACCTAACATTATCCTCTATCTTATCACAACAACTTGATATTTAAAGTGTGACCATATGTGGATTCCTTGATGAGCTTTGCATTCCATGTATATCATTGGTTTGAGGATGCCCCCTTGTTCCATCAGTGTCCTCAGGACACCTGTTCTAGGCTGTGCCTCTCAGTGCTGTCCCCTAGAGAACTCTGTTTCCTCAACTAAGAGAAGAATGGATAAACTCCTGGGCCTCTTTCACATTTTGATATTTCACTGTCTGGCTGGTATTCTTCAGAGGTTATAGGTAAGAAACATGATTAATCCTCAGTTTTACTGATGATCAAGGTTTTCCCTGTCTTTTAAAACTTTTTATGTAATTTAGTGGGTTTATTGCCATGATGAGTAGGGTTTATTGTCCCAAAATGATATTGACATGATCTTGGACCCTATAGAAAAGGGAGATAAAATATTTAAACTATGATACTCTGCATGGAACACAGTGCTTTTTAGGGAGATATAAATATTCCTTCCAACAACTTTATTTTCCCTTTCCATTCTTCATTATTTTCCTTGATTTGATTTTCTTTGCATACAGCTGACCCTCACCTGACAAATTGGAGCCAAATGCTTAATATTTATTCAGCATAATTTAAGAAATAAAATTTATTTAGATCCAAGTACTGTGATAAGTTCTAGTGTTTCAAACATGAGTAGGAAATAAACCTGCCTGTCAGGGAATTTTTATAAATTGAAGGAAGCATAGGTATAAATGAAAGAAGTTATAAAAATAATGCTTGCTTTAGTGAAACTATTTTACCGGTGCTATTAGAACACATTGAAAATACAATTACCTTTTTCTAGGAAAGAGGAGCTTCAAAAAGTATCATGAATAGCTTAACTTTTGAAGTGATCTAAAAGGGTGGTTGAGTTGTTCAAGTTGAGAAATTAACTAAAGAAAATGTCATATTGAAAGGACAAGGTTATGTTCATGGGACAGCCACATGATATGTTGTTGAAAAATGGAGAGAACAGAGGAAAAACAAATACTGGTGTTCAATGAGGCCATAGAAGTTAATTTGGGTATGATTATAAAAGGAGGATTATTCTGTATAAAGGGTTTAAACTTTAGCCTGCACAGGTTTAGAAGGATTTCAAGTAAAAAAGTTATGCAATCACATGAAAATTTTAGAAAATATTGTGATAGGTTCATGGAGAATGGGTTGGAGAAGAAGAAGATGGAGCTTGGAAGACTACTTAGAGCATTATTGTAGTAGTACAGGTCATTCAGGAGAGGGCCTGAAATAAGATCTTGATATGCTACATGCATGTGAGGGGTACTGCTTCACCGTGTATACATTGTATAGTCCTGTATGGTGGCCCTGGTTGTCACTAAGATGAAAGAGAACGCATTTGAAAGATATTCAGGACATATTTCAAAAGAAGTAGAATTGATGGTCTTCATAACTCAGTGGTACTGAAGAGGAAAGAGTAAACTAGGATAACAAGATTGGTGACAGAATTGTGATAATAGGATTTTCTTAACCCAGATAGAGAATTCAGAAGAGGATCTAGTTTTTAGGAAAAGAAATATGGTGACCCAAAAAGAGAAAAATCCCTGACACTTTTTTTTTTATTTACATTTTCTTGAGTTTGGTTTTGGTGTTCCTGGGTGATTGTTATATGAATTTTATTGGGGTACAGTGTAGAGCAGGGATCCCAATCCCTGGGTTATAGACCAGTACTTGTTCATGGTCTGCTAGGAAAAAAAAAAAAAAAAAAAAAAAAAAAAAAAAAAAGGACTGCACAGCAGGAGGTGAGCAATGGGCAAGCCAAGGAAGCTTCATGTGTGTTTATAGCTGCTCTTAATAAATGTAATGCACTTGAATCATCCCCAACCCACACCATCCTCTCTGTGGAAAAGTGACCTTTCATGAAACCAGTTCCTGTTGCCAAAAAGATTGGGAATATTTGGTTTATATATCTGGATTAGAGAGTTTAACTAGAGAATCCTAAGTGTTTTGTGATACTTGAAAACATGGGGGAAGATAAGATCATTCCAGAAGAGGATCTAAAACTAGAAGAGAAGATAGAGGTACTGATAATAGATTCTTGAGCAAAATTAGTGCTTCAGGGAAGAAAACAGGGTCAGTAAGGTAGGCAACTATGGAAAAATCAAGAAAGGAGAGAAAAGTGTCACATATACATTGTAGGAAGAAACCTCAGTAGTATCAAATATCATACAGTAAGACAAAGACCTAAAAGAGATCACTAGACTATAAACTACAATATCTCTGATGATCTAAATGATACCAGTTTTAATAAATAACAAAGACAGAAGATGAATTACAGTGGGTGAAGTAAATTTGAGTTGAGAAAGTAGAAACGAGGAATATAAATTACTTTTCTAAAAATAGCAACTAGAAAGGGATGTTACTTTGACAGTTTGTTATAAAACACTCCCTTCTTCACTTCTCAGTTAATATATTTCTACTGTAACATTTTAACGCAGTCATATGAAAAATAGTAACAGTACAGACCTTTTTGGGCAACTGTCCCTGTTGATGTGCCTTATTTTATATATTGGCCTTGATTAGACACTATTTCTTTGCCTTTCGATGGTTTATTTAGTTGCTATATTTCAAATGCCTATGTTTAGTCAATATTATTTGGAGCAGGATGAGATTTGGGATTTTAGAAAACAATGAAAAGTTAGTTGAAGAGAAATAGATAAGCACACTATTAACTATTAACATAGGTACTTTTAATGACCTCTTATTACATAAGTTTAGATATATTCATAAGTATATTCCCTCTCCCTACAACTGGATTACTTATCTAGGCACATGTTGTTGTTGCTGAGGTGTCCTGGAGTCAGGTTTAACTCATAGTGACTATATACAACAGAATGAAACATTCCTTCATTCTGTGCCAGGGACATGATCTTTTTTATGTTTAAGTCCATTGTTGCGGCCACTGTGTAAATCCATCCAGTTGGGGGTCATCCCTTTTGTTTGTTGACCTGCCACTCTCCCCAACATAACATCCTTCTCCAGGGACTGGTCCTTCCTGTCTACATGTCCAAAATATTTAAGACACAGTCTAGCCATCCTTTCTTCAATGGAGTGTTTTTGTTGCACTTCTAGGTCAGATCTGTTGGTTCTTTTGGCAGTCAATGGTATAGTCAATATTCATCTCCAGCACCATAATTCAAAAGCATCAATTCTCTTCCTGTCTCCCCTGTTCAATGTCCTGCTTTCACAATCATACCGTGGGACTAAAAATACCATGGCATGAGTTAGGTGAACCTTCATCTTCAATGTAACATTTTTACTTTTCAACACTCTAAAGAGGTCTTTTGCAATGGCTTTTCTCAATGCAATGGGTCTTTTGATTTCACAACTACTGGTTATGTGGGTGTTGATTGTAGAAATAAGTAAAGCAAACTCTTGCACAACTTTCATCTTTTCTCCATTTACCATGAAGTTACTTACTGACCCAGAGGAAAGGATTTTTGTTTTGCTGATGTTATGGCACAATCCATACTGAAGGCTGTGTTCTTTGATTCTCATCAGTAAATGTTTCAAATCCCCTTCAGTTTCAGCAAGCAGAGTTGTGTCATCTGCATAGTGTAGGTTGTTAATGAATCTTCCTCTAATCTTGATGCCACATTCTTCTTCATAAAGTTCAGCTTCTCAGATTATTTGCTCAGCATGGAGATTGAAGAGATATTGTGAAAGGATAGAGTCCAATGCGCACTTTTCTTGACTTTAAGCCGAACAGTGTTTCCTTGTTCTGTTCAAACAACTGCCTCCTGGTCCATGTACAGGTTCCTCATGAGCCCAATTAAGTGCTCTGGTATTCCCATTCTTCACAATGTTATCCATGATTTGTTATGATCCACATGGTCAAGTGTCTTATCATAACTTTTGGCTAATATCCATCTGACATCAGCAATGATGTCCCTGGTTCCATACTCTCTTCTGAATCTGGCTTGATTTTCTGGCAGTTCTCTGTCTATACATTGCTGTAGTCTGTTTTGAATGATCTTTAGCAAAATTTTGCTTGTGTATGATATTAATGATATCATTTGATAGTTTCCAAATTCTGTTGGATCTCCTTTCTTGGGAATAGGCACAAATATGAATCTCTTCCAGGCATTTGGCCAAATAACTCTTCCAAATCTCTTGACATAAATAAGATAGCAACTCTAGTGCTGTATCTATTTGTTGAACCATCTCTATTGGTATTCCATCAATTCCTAGAGCCTTGTGTTTCACCAGTTCCTTCAAGGAAGCTTCCACTTTGTCCTTCAGTAGAATTGGTTCCTGATCATATGCAACTTCTTGAAATGGTTGGTCATCCATCAATTCTTTTTTGTTTGACTTTGTGTATTCCTCCCATCTTCTTTTGATGTTTCCTATGTTGTTTAATATTTTCCCAATAGAATCCTTCACTATTGCCACTTGAGACTTGAATTTTTTCTTCAATTTCTTAAGCTTGAGAAAGACAAAGCATGTTCTTCCCTTTTGGTTTTCTATCTCCAGCTCTTTGCACATGTCATTATAATATTTGATATTGTCTTCTCAAGCTGCCCTTTGAAAATTTTTGTTTATTTCCTTAACTTTGTCATGTCTTCCTTTTACTTTAGCTGCTCAACATTCAAGAGCACGTTTCAGCGTCTCTTTGAGATGTGATTTGTTCTTTTCTTTTTTTTTTTTCTTGTCTTTTATTTAATAACCTTTTGCTTTCCTCATGAATGGTGTCTTTGATGTCATGCCACAATTTGTCTGGTCTTTGATCATTAGTATCTAATGCATCAAACCTGTTCCTGAGGTGGTCTCTGAATTCAGGTGGGATATACTCAAGGTCATATGTTAGCACTTGTACACATGTTTTAATTTTCTTCAGTTTCAGTTTGAACCTGCATATGCACAGTGGATGGGCTGATCCACAGTCAGCACATGGCCTTGTTCTGATTTTTGATATTTAGCTTTTCCATTGTCTCTTTCCACAAATTAGTCAATTTGGTTTCTGTGTGTTCCATCTGGTGAATTCCATGTGTATAGTCACTATTTATGTTAGTGAAAAAATGTACGTGCAATGAAAAGGTCATTGATCTGAGAAAATTCTACCTTGTGATCTCCAGCATCATTTCTGTCACCCACGCCTTATTTTCTGATTATTGAGCCTTCTTCTTTGTTTCCAACTTTTGCATTCCAGTCACCAGTAATTATCAGTAAATCTTGATTGCATGTTTGATCTGTTTCAGATTGCAGAAGCTGGTAAAAATCTTCCGTATCTTCATTTGTAGCCTTAGTGGTGGGTGTGAATATTTGAGTAATAGTCATATTAACTGGCATTCCTTAGGTGTATGGATATTATTTTATCACTGAGAGCATTATACTTTAGGACAGATGTCTTTTTTGATGATGAATGGAACCCCATTTCTGTTTAATCAGTTCCTTCTCATTTTCAGTCATGCCACATCAGGAAATGGAGGTCCCTGGGGTTTTACTTCTTTCTTTCTCATTAAGGTCAACTCTAGTTTGAGGAGGCAGCTCTTCCTCAGTTGTCTTTTGAGTACTTTCCAACCTGGGAGGCTCATTTTCAGTGTTTTTCTGCTATTTATAGGATTTTCTTTGTTCTTTTCCTCCCTTTATTAGTAAATGGTGATGGGGTACAGAGTAATACATAACTGGCTTTTTCCATTATGCATCCTTTAGGTCACTTCTAGCAACACTTTCATTGACCCACAAAGTTTATGTATTCTTATGGTTAGTTTGTAGTTAATCTCTGACACTTATTTAGGTTATCTTCCCCTATTTTTCCAACACACTCATGAAGTTGTGCTGTTTACGTTAAGATTGACCTCTTCCCATTCATTCCTCCACACTGACTCTCCTCCCCATCCCATCTTCTCCAATCTTTGCTTCCCTCTGCTAGATCCCTCCCTCCTTCTTTCCACACCTTAAATTGTGCCTTCTACACTAAGTTTAATTGTGCATTTATTATATTTCAATTTATGTATAGGATTTTTTCCTTCCTTTAAGTATGATTCAGCACCCACATGTGAATGAGAACATATGATATTTCTCTTTTTGGGCTTGTATTCATTCACTTATGATAATGTTCCCCAATTCCATCCATTTTGCTGCAAATGATATTATTTTATTTCTTTAAATTGCTGAGTAGTATTACATTGTGTATATGTACCACATTTTTTGTTTTGTTTTTTACCTTTTTATTAGTAATTTTATTTATTTATTTATTTATTTATTTTATTGGACATTTTAAATGTACACCTTAATGTGATTCATTGTGGCATTTCCATATATGCATTTTGATGTACATTATTCATATAGGTGTCCCCTTACCCTCTTGTATGCTTCCCCCCCACTCTCCCCATCTAAGTCTTCTCTATCATTTACTTGGTAATATTTTTCTATATGTACTTGAGTTCCAGTTCTGTTTAAGATAGAAACTTTTCCTGTAGTGAACTTTGTTATTATCACATTTTTAAAATCCGTTCTTCTGATGATGAGCACCTTGGTTGATTCCATACCTTTGCTATTGTGAAAAGTGCTGCATTCAATATGGAGACACAGATGTCTCTGTGTTATGATGACTTGTCTCCCTTTGGGTATATTCCCAGTAGTGGTATAACTGGGTTGTATGGCAGTTCTTCATAGGATTTTCAATGGCCAGTTATTTAGGGATTGATTTCCTGGGTCCTCCCTATTTTTTCTTAATCTGGAAGCTCACGGAAACCTGTCTACCATTGGTGGCCCTGCTGGTATCCGTAATACTGGTAGCATAGTTTTCAGCATCACAGAAACATGCAAGCCCACAGTACATCAAACTGACAGACACATGGGGGTCCAAGTACATAGAAGAAATTAATTATCCTTATAGTCCTTTCACTTTCTTCAGACCATTGTCTCTTTAGTGCTGTAGTCCTATGCTAGACTTAACCTTCTGGTTATAATAGTTTAAAGGTTACCATTCTTATTATTAATAGTTTGTTGCTAATATTTTTCTAGCTAGTGCTATTGAACTGTTTCCTTGTGCTCTGATAACTGTATTAGGCAAGTTTGCATTTATCACTGGATTAGTTATTAGTATGTACATTGTGACACTTTGAAGAGGCCTTCTGTTTTCCAACTAACTGTATTTTGAGATTTCCATAGTCACAGTGGGGCTGGGATTTAGCTCAGTTGGTAGAGCACTGCGCTGCAGTCTCTGAGGTCCCGAGTTCAATTCCCAGCACTGCAAAGATGGGAGAAGGACGTGGCAATCCACTCCCAAGGCAATCCCGAAACAGTCAGCCATTAAAAACCCTATGAGGGTCACTATGAGTTGGATACCGACTTGATGGCACCTACCAACAACAATAACATAGTCATAGTGACATTTTCTCTGTGGCTATGCTGCCTCTCTTTTTCACCTTGACTTCTAACCATTCAGATATGTCTGTTCTAATATTTAGTAGATCAGTCACTCACATAGCTACTTTTTTGTTTTATTCAAAGAGAAATTAAGATATACTTATTTAACAAAAATCCCTAGTGTAACACAACTTTAGTAATTTTAATTCTCATCACAAAAACCAAATGTTTATAACTTCTATGACTAGCACATTTAATTTACCATACAACACAAACAGGAAAATACATCTACCCTGAACATATGTTAACACGTATAAACAAAAGATTATCAGTTTATCACTCAGATGAAACACTAAAATTTTTTCTATTTCAATAATATACAATGGGCCTTATATCAATAAAGGTAATTGACTTTTTAATTGCTAGTGGTTTCTAGCATAAGATTAATTTGTAATCACCCTTTCACATCAGCTTCAAATCCTCTTTCACACTTACTCTCTTCAAAATCCTTGACTTTAACCCCTTTGTAGGGTTAAGCCCGCTCTGTTTCTGTCAAAAGCCTGGCTAAGACATAGTCATGAGGGAAAAACAAGCCTAGCAAACAAAGGTAGGCATTATACTCTTTGAAGCTCTTTAAGCCTTATCCCTGTATTGAATTTGATCACTAGAAAAACCTAACATCTGGTCTTTACATATGTACAATTTCATCTTGAAATATTTTGGCTCTTTTCTTTTTAATGAATCACTTTCAAAGGCAAGATCCATTATGTTGCTCAGAACTCTTCATATAAAGGCCCTTGTGACCAATACCTCTCAGAACTGAGGATCAATGAGTAAATATTTTGATGAACTCAAGTGTTCTTCTCCTAAGCCATAAGTGCTGTATATCTTATTGTGTTTTTGAGTTTACTTGGCTGTTCGAAGCTTGGCATTGAAGCCTTGGCCTCAGTTGCAGTAGCTTTTCTCAGGCAAGGTGATTTTTAGATAAAAAGCAAAGTGGTACTTTAATTTTTCTATTCTTTGCTGGCAATTCTTAGTCTTACAATATTTATTCTGTGATTTTTTTTTTTTTTTGTAAACTGCCTTAACTGAAGGATTAAGAATATTGCTTTTTTTTAGGTTGTCTTTTTGTGGTCATAATTTCTTAAGTCTTAACATTTTTGTAATTTTTTTTCTTTTTTCAGTACTGGAGATGGGAGAGTCTCACACATACTTTGCAATTGCTGTACCATGAAGCTGCACGCCCAGCCCTTTTTTTTTTTCTTTTTGAGACAGGGCCTCGCTAAATTATGTAGACTGCCTCTGGTCTTGAACCTACAATCTTCCTGTCTCCCCCTCCAGAATTGCTGGGATTACAGGTATATACCACCACCTCTGGCTAAAATCTTAATTTTTTGTCCAAATCTCTGTGCCACTATTTCCTTTTCCTGGCCACATCACTTACCAGCGCTATTACTAAATCAATTGAAGTACATTAGGAAAACGGACTAAGTGAATTACTTCATAAAAGTCTATTCTTAATCTACATGCTTAATAATTTTATGTAATGAAGATTTTGTATATTACATATCGGAAGTATTAGTATGTTAAAATATTTTTATATATTTAAGATATAACTTGGCTCATTTAAAAATAAATCATCCCATATGATATTAAAACTAAAATTAGGTAATATATTTTTCTTAAGGCTTTAGTAATGTGGATATAAAATGCCTAAATCATTTAATCAGTAGTTTTAAGTTTATTAAAAAGTATGATGTATGTGCGAACTGGGTGTGGTGGTGCATACCTGTAATCCCAGAGACAGGGGAGGCAAAGGCAGGGGATCACAAGTTCGAGACCAGAGGCAGTCTACATAATTTAGCAAGGCCTGTCTCAAAGGGAAAAAAAAAAAAAAAGGGCTGGGCATGCAGCTCAGTGGTCCAGCATGCATACGTGAAGCCTGGGTTCACCCTCTAGTATTGCAATTAAAAAAAAAAAAGTATGATATATGTGGATGGCAATCAGTTTGTGTTTAGATTTCCCTATTTCAGTTTCACATTTAGAAAGTAGTGTCTATTATTGCTGATTAATTTTTAGATTGTGAAGGGTTTGTACAAAGTCAAATTTTATCATTCAGGAACCTGGAATTAGAATGGATAGATTTGTACATGTCAAGTTCCAATTCCTTATAATTAGAATGTGGTCACTGAATGCCTCTTAAGTAGTTTCAAGACTGCATTAAGCTACTGATTATCTCAATGATTTTTCACTCAGGAAAGAAATAGTGTGCATAAGGTGGTAGTTATTGCTGCTTTCCATTTTGTAATGTTTTTGACAGACTTCATTCTTCTGGAGTGACCAGAGGATTTGTGATGTGAGTTCCCATCATTGTAAAAATGCTTATCATACTCAGTACTCTGTCTTTTCCATCTCATTTGAAGCATATCATCTCCTTATGGCATTGAGGAAGAATCACAATTAATTTGCTTCTTGGCTATGATTACTATTCTGTTTTTAAAGAGTCTTTTGTGGTTTCTTACATTTGCACTTCAGAGGGAATTGCAGACTGATTCCAGACACTGGAAAGTGCTCTGAGGAGGAGTTAGTCAAAGATTAGAGGGCTATTTAGAGGGAATGGGGTGAGAGAGTCAGCACTACCAAGAAAGGAAGGAAGAGGAGGGGGAGGAGGAGGAAGATACATATCAATAAAATGCTTCTTAGAATTGTCTAGAGTAGTTCTGGAACCAGCTCACATTCTAAAGGACTTAGGAAAGACTTACTTTTAGAGAATTAGAGAAATGACACTGTTTGACATACAAATTTCAGCACTTACTGGAATTAAAAATTATCAGGCTGGATTTGACACCAACAAAAGAATTAAATTCTTTCTTCATTTTAACCACCCTATTCAATTTTGTTTGTGTATCAAACAAAGACTGTGAATACCTCACTTCCATGGTCACTGAATTCTTTTATTATGATGAATGTTTGCAATTAAACTCTATTTACACACTTGGTTAATGAGATTACAGAAAATTACTCACATTTTTAATTGATTTTTTTCTGCAGGCTTGAAACTGACTAAGCACATTAATTATGGTCAGTTGAATGCACTATGCCACATTAGAGGACTACGGGACAGGTAAGTTATTCATGCATTTCTTTTTCTGTCATTGAAATGAATATGGATATGCTTGTTTTAAGGATAAAATATGGCAATAAAGCATTGCTGACTCTCATAGGTACCTGATTTACCACACAGGTAAAAACATTTGAAGACCTGAGGGTTATTTCTCTAGGTTGAAGGGGCAGAATATATATGTCATTTTTTAAGGAAACAATTTAGTGTGGAACAAACATAATTCATCCCTAGCTGGGGCCTAGTTCTAGTGCTTAAAATGCAGTCATAAGGAGAAAGAGCCTTAGATGGTTGAAAACCCAAATATTGAGTGAAATAAGAACCTAGGCTGTGCACAGGGGATGCCTATTTGAAATATACCAGAGCCAGACATCTAGGAAATATCATTGTTCAAAGCATGGAATTCCTAAGATGTGTGTTACTCGAAGAAGTAATTTTTAAAATTTTACTTTGTTGCCAACCCCTTTCCCTGAGTTGGGCTTTTGAAATGATAAAATTGATTATTTTTTGCGATGCCCATCAGTGTCAATACACCTTCTTATATTTCTTCTCTCAGTGAAAGTTCCTTGACTCATCTTTATGGGACTGTTGAACAAAGGCCTTGGAAATGCAGATTTTCTGTCTCTGCTTTAAAACACCTTTAAGTCATATCCTCTTGACCATTTCAAATTATTTCTATGTTTTCATTTATATTCCCACTTCTGTTTAAGAGGAAGGAAAGAGGGAGTGATTCTTTTATATTCCCTGGATTTCTACCAAAAGGGATTTTATTTTCCCTATACACTCTCTCTTCCTCAATTCTAATGTTTGAAAGCATCACATGAAGAAATATCTACATATACTGACTCCTGGCTTAGCCACTTACCTGCTGTGTGACTTTGAACTGGTTACTTAATTCCTTTGCTTTGAATTTTCTCTTTTGTAAAATGGAGATAATAATAGCATCTGTTTCAAAGGATTGTTAAAATGACTAAAGTAGCTAATATATGTAAATAGCATCTGGCACATAGTAAGAAGTCTAGATGTATTATTTTCATTATTGTTATTCACAAAAGCTTATCCAAATTTTTAACTAAAAACTTGACTACCAAGTATTGAACCTATCTCATGTATTAGTCCCTTCTCTAATGCATAAGAAGCTAGTTAAGGGTTTGGGATCTGAGTGCCTCCTTATCTGTTGCTCTCTGGCCCTGACACATTTCTTTTTAAAACATATTTCTAGGTTATTTTTTCCTTGAGGGGATCATAAGAGAAACAGAGTCATCTAAATTGAGATCTGCCAAAGTATCCACTCTAAATAACTTTTATCATCGTGGATTTGATACAGATGATCCCTCCCAGGCAGTTTTTCCTCAGATAATCACCTGGTCCCTATCCAGTCTAGTTGACTTGCCTGATTGCCTCTATGAAGTCTTGCATTCCTGGCATGGGCCTTCACTTTCAGACCTAAATCTCTGTGAATATTTGGGATATGTTCTTTTGAGACCTCAACACACATGTAGAGCCTTGGAAGATGGTTTTGGAGTATCTATATACATGTTTTATGTCATTCTTTTAGAAAAAGAATATAAAATTGTAAATACAAAATTAGATATGGAAGTGAATATTTAGAATTAGAAAATGAACCATAGCAAACCAATGAAGGCTGGGCAATTCATCCCCCTTCCCCCATTAAGATTTCTTCAGGCAATTCAGCAGAAATACACTCACAGAAATTATTTAAGTCCTTCAGCATTACAAAGTTTCCAAGTGATTTTGACAAATTGGGAAGAATTTTAAGAAAAATATATTCTTCCATGTTTATTATTTATTCATATATTATATGTTTAAAATGACTGATGAAATACACTTTTACCCTAAAATAAAAAGAGTCTGAGAATTAAATGATTTAAGTTTTGACATTTGTACATGAAACTCACAAAAACATTGGTTTTGACTGTAAAAATTTCATTTATCAGAATAAAAGTAATATATTGGCATATTATTCTGGTATTTTTGATCAAAGTAAAAGAAACACCCTGCACAGGGAGAATGATTCACTTGGGATTTCTAAATTCATGGGTGCAGGGCTTTTCTATGCTAGTTGACTATTAGCTTCATAAGGGCAGGGTATTTGTTTTGTATATTTTATTGCTTCCTATTCCTTGACATTTAGCATAGAGTTCATGTTTTGAATTTCATTTCGATGCTCATTAACATCTTCTTGACGTTTTAGAAGTGTTCATGGATTTTCTATCTATGTAAATTAGTTAGGATAAACATAAATTCATAATAATTTTTCATATTATCTAGGGAGATAATCTTTTAAAAATTTACTCTCCTGACTTATTTCGAGATATACAAATCATTGTTATTAACTATAGTGGCCCTGCTGTGAAGTATATCTCAACAACTAAAACCTCCTCTCTAAGTGAAACTTTGTACCCCTTGATCAACATCTCCCTAATCTCTCCCTCCTCCACCCATTCCTAACCTGTAGTAGCATCATTCTCCATATCTAATACTTCATAGAAATTATACTTCTATGACTTTGAATTTTTTTGCTTCTATATATAAGTGAGATCAGGTGTTTTGTCTTTTTTTGTCTGGCTTATTTCATTTGGCATAATGTCTCCTGTATTAAATGGCAGAATTCATTCTTTTTAAGGCTGAATAATATTCCATTGTGTGTATGTACCACATTTTCTTTATTATTTTTTGATTCCATACCATTTTCAAATACAGTAACTTGGCAGTGCCTCAAAAGACTAAAGATAGAATTACCATACAATCCAAGAATCCTGCTTCTGGGTTTATATCCAGAGGAATTGAAATAAAAATATCATATATATTTGTGTGTGTATATATGTGTGTGTGTGTGT
>VMDO01036798.1:2500-14800 GCA_007922755.1 Pedetes capensis
CGCCGGCCATGTTTTTTGACTTCCTTAGCAGAAGATCAAAGGGATGACTTTTGTCCAGAAGCGGAAGTTAAGTCAAAAAGAAAAAAGAGAAGAAGATGGGGCTCCGGAGGATGCAAATATGTCATAGCACGTTGGAAAACCTCAGGTCCCCTTCTCAAGCAGGATCCATAAGAATGTGGTGGGAATTTTAAGATAAATTATCTCTGATCACATTTCTCTATTGTACACTGGGTAAACATTTACAGTAAATCGTTTGTAAATTTCACCCTTGGAAAAACTACCGTGCAATCATGTTCGTTATTTCCTAGCTTCTAATACAGTCTTTGGTGGCTGACTTATAGTTCTCCCATTACCTTGTTCCAAATGTGAGCCGGGCCAGCTGGCTCTTTTTCTTCCCTTACATTTTCATGATTTATATAAATACTTTTGCTGCTGTATTGTATTTTATTTTTATCCTTTGCATTTTATTGGTACCAAACTACTCGTGCATTTCCAGGGCTCCCATGCGAATATTCCTATTTACTCCGTGATTATTTATTGAAAGCTATCTCATGCTCGGTTACTTTGCCACTTTCTTTGGCTTTAAACATTAAACAGACGCAGTATATTTTCAAATAATTTAAACAATACTTGATGAGTGAATTTTCCCTTTTGCCCTGGCAGGATTTTGTTCCTTCTGGTCAAAATCGGAACATTGCTGTCTTGGCGGCATTGCTGTCAGATTGGATGCAGATAAAGAAACGCTCCTGTCTTCTTCCAGTCTGGAAGAAACGGCTCTGCTATGACTCAAAAGAGAAAGTTTTTGCACATGGAGAACGGTAGAGCTGAGAGGAAGGACCAGCCTTGTCCAATAGAACTTGCAGAGGTCAAGCCGGGTGCGGTGGTGCACGCCTGTCATCCCAGTGACTCGGGAGGTGGAGGCAGGAGGATCGCAAGTTCGAGACCAGAGGCAGTCTGCATAATTTAGCAAGACCCTGTCTCAAAAAGTAAAAAAGAAAAAGAACTTGCAGAGGCGATGGAAATGCTGGTATATCTAATATTATGTCCCTGGACCTAAGTAGCTTGTTTTACTTTTAATTAAAAGTGGCCATGTGTGACTAATGTCCACAGTATTGACAGCACTGGTCTAGATGCCCAAGCCGATTGGTGTGTTGGGCTCTGGGAGTGGTTTGGCAAGGATGATGGCATGCTGGCATGTATCAAAGAGCCAAGGTTGTTCCGAGTGTGCCAGGGCCTTGGGGCAAGGAGGCAGAGACCATCTCCAGCCCTATCCTGTGCTGCTCAGTGACCATAGTTATGTCATGGGGTCTCCCAGAGCACCAAGTCCTCATCACTAAAATAATCACGTTGTTGTTGTTGTTAGGTGCCGTCAAGTCGGTATCCGACACATAGCGACCCTCATAGGGTTTTCAATGGCTGACCGTTTCGGGATTGCCTTGGGAGTGGATTGCCAGGTCCTTCTCCCATTTTTGTGGTGCTGGGAATTGAACTTGGGACCTCAGAGACTGCAGCACAGTGCTCTACCAACTGAGCTAAATCCCAGCTCAAAATAATTATAATAATTATAAACTCATACAATTAGCATGAAGATAAAATGTGAGGAATACAAGCAAAAGGTACCCTGGAACAGTGACCACAAAGTATCTTGGATGCTTCATATCTGCAGGGGACTTTCCAGGGACGGTCTCATTTAATCTGTATGGTGACCCTATGACATGATTGCCACTGCAGTTGCCATGACTGTTGTTCCTATTTTAGAGACGAGGACACTTTCTCCAAAAGAGGCCAGTGAGGTTCCCAGTCTGCCCCAGCGAGTCGGTGGCAGCGCTGTCCTGGCGGCCTGGTGTGCTCTGCCACTGGGCCAAACCACCTGAGCAGCAAACCCGTTAGAGGCCGGCCATGACTAATAGAGTTGCTTCTAGTGGCTGTGGTGCCTTTTGCCTTGAGGGATGTAGGAACCATCCCTCAAGGAAGGCCTTCCAGGGAGGCCTTCAGGGGAGCAAGGAGTTCTGGCAGGGGCACCCACTACACCAGCGCCATGCTGGCACAAGAAGCCCCTCAGCAGAACTGCCCCCTCAGTCCTCCCTGGGGGTCTCAGGACTCCTGTTGGGAGAAGCCACGTTTTGCTTTCAGCTGTGAGGTTTCTTTCAGTGGGTCTAGCCATCCTGGGACAGCCACATTTCTGTAAAGTGACTGGCTCCCCGGAGCATCCAACTGGACCATGGTGACTGACCCCTCACTGTCTCTAGAGGTCCTGGGCCCATTTAGTGGCATCTGAAGTGGTCCCCAGTAAATTGTGGCATGCCCTATACAAGAGCTGTCATTACTCGTGCTGAAGAATAAACAAGCCATAGGCACTGCCGAAGCCAGTAAGAGGCATGAGTAGGATCAGCTCGCGATAGCCAGGTGACCATACCCCTGAACAATTCCAGGGAGCAGGGGCAGACTCCTGCTATGGCATGCATGGCTATGACCTATTTTGTACCCTTACCCCCAGGATAATGATCCTGCCAAATGTGTACACGTGTGTCTAAATGATTTGACTCTGCCATGTTGACAGAGAGCCCTGTGGCATCCGATTCCATCAGATCTCAGAAGCTAAGCGGGGTCAGGCCTGGTTAGTCCTTGGATGGGAGACCACCTGGGAACACCAGGTGCTGTAGGCTTGGGAAAATGACCCAGAAACCACTCCCAAAACACAATCAGCCACTGGAAACCCTATGAACAGCAGAGAAGCACTGACAATAGTGTTTCGCCTGTTGTATATAAGGTCGCTATGAGTCAGATACCCACTCAGCGGCACCTAACAACAACAACAACAACAACAACATATCAACAGATAAATCACTGGGGCTGAGAATGGCACCTCTAGAAGCAGGCTTCCAACCAGAGGTCCCACTTGGGCATTCCGATGCCATGCAGCCTAGACACAGAGATCCTGCCTTCTTGTTTGAGCAAGGGATGGGCTTGAGCAAGGAGCCTGTGTAAGGATGGAGAAGACATTCATAGAATTAGTAGTTCAAGGTGTTCCAACACCTTTCTATTTAGACTCCTCAATTGCTGTTGTTAGGTGCCCTTGAGTTATGTTGGTCTCATAGCAACCCTCACAGGGTTTTCAATGGCTGATTGTGCGGGATTGCCTTGGGAGTGGATTGCCATGTCTTTCTCCCAGTTTTGCGGTGCTGGAAATCAAACCCAGGACCTCAGAGACTGCAGAGCGGTGCTCTACCAACTGAGCTAAATCCCAGCCCCCTCAGTTGTATAGATAAGGCTTATTATCTGGTTATCTCACAAACGATTCCACCAGAAATATTCCTGGCTGGTTTCAAGGCTCCACCCATCCTGTGACTGCAATGAACTTCCAAGTCAAGTCAGACAGGCTGGATGGCTCAGGTGATCCACGCGCTGGGCTTTCTGAAATATCCACGCCACACATCTACAGTCCTAGTGAGGGGAATGAAAATAGAGCAGCCAGGGCTGGGACCCTGGGACCCTGGCGTGGTAGGAGGAGTGTTAGTCTTGTTCAGACAAAGGGCACACACACTGTCTTCTGTAGAGGGCTCTGGTGAGGCTGGTGCATAGTTGTCTTTAGGCATCTGGGTCTTCATCCTCTGGTTGGTTCTCTGGGAGCAGCTGGGTGCTGTGTCCAGCTCCCTGAAGTCTGTAAAGCACGTTTCGGTGCGTTATAATATTTGATCCTCACCACTCTGCTGGGAGCCTTGCATCGCCACGATCCTCATCTTACAGATAAGGAAACTGAAGACCAGAGGGAAATAACTCCCAGAAGGTCCCACTGTTGGTTACACAGCAGGTTGGGGCTCAGATGTAGGTTTCCCAGCCCCCCTGGGAGGGGATTCACTGGAGGTGAAGTCTCCTCCAGCCCTTTGGGGAATAGCAAGGAGAAGGGACTAGGTGGGGCTAATAGAAAAGACGCTGAAGAGTTTGTCCACAGCTACTGATTTTGTTGCTTTTATGCAAGGTTTGTATCTTCTCAAGGCAGTTGTAGTTGGGCCGAATTTAATTATTTGTAACGAAGCATTTTCCCAGCCCCTAGTAAAAGCAGGTGTAATTGCAGTGTGTAATGATGTAAGAACGCTGAGGCTCCTCCTCCTGGGGAGAAGGTGGACCCTCCCGAATGAAGCTGCGCTGCATCTTTGCCAAACTCCCCCATAATTAGGTCACATTAAGGATGCAAGACCCGTAAAATTGGATTATTTAAAAATAATGAAACTTTAAGCAGCAAAAGAGGAATTTTAACAATTAAAGATTTTCACAGGGTGATTAGGAGAAGACTTCCAGTTTAAACTGATGAAAATCACCAAGGAAATTGGATGCAGGGAAGAAATGAGCGGAGCGCCTTGGCCCCTTGAGCTGGGTGGGACCGTGGGGGAGCAGAGGGCCTTGGCCCCTTGAGCTGTGTGGGATTGTGGGGAGCTGCGATTAGGGGAGAGAGGACAGCGAGGTGGTCGGCCAGGGCTCCAACTGTGGGGCTGTGGGGTGCATGTGGCGCCCACACTGTGAAACCAGCCCGAGTCCTTGAGTTCGGGGCTTTGATTTGAACATGATGAGTCCACAAAACCCACCCAAGACCCCCAGCCCCTGTCACTGCCTTTCTGGGGCCCATGTGACCCGCAGGCATGGCCGCCACTCGCACCTGGCTTCCTTCCCTTTGGTGGCTGCCGGGGCCTCTCTCTGCCCTGGGTTTCAGACCTCAGTTTGGAGAGGGTGCTGGAAACCAGCCTTGCTCCTCCCCTGTCCCCCAGAGGTTTTGGGAAGGTCATGGAACCCTCTCTAGTGAGTGCTGGAAACCCACCCAGCGAAAGTCAGGTCAGGAAGGTTGGGGACCGGGCTGCTGGGGAGGCGGCTCCCCTTCCGCTGAGGCTCCAGACTGACTCTGCGCCCCTCCGCTGTCTCGGGAAGATCCTTCTGGGACGGAGCGCCCTTCTCAGGCATTGGCGCATGCATCTGCTCAGTGTTTCCCCAGGGAGTTCCCGAGGCAGACGCCAGGGGCTGGGGGACAGCCACGTCTACCCGGCACGGACAACGAGCCAGAACAAAATAAGGGATTTCAGCCTGGGAAAAACGCAGGGGAGAAAGTGGGCGTGGCCAACGTGGCAGAGGGCGCCTTGGCAGTTAGTGGGTTCAATGTGGAGGGTGACGGGGACCGCAAGAGAGAGTGCTGCTAGCAGCACAGGTGTGCCTGCACCTGGCTTTCACACCAGCAGGGTTTCTGGCCAGCATCGCCCCTTGGCTGGAGGTGAGTGGGGGCGCTGCCTCGGAGGGCGCTGAGGCCTCCCCACTTCCGGGCAATCCATGGAGTGCATGCCCCCCACTTCCGCTTCCCTTCTCAGGGCTGCTGGCACTGTGCTTTGCTGCGGGCAGTGGGGGAGGGGGTGGTGGGGTTGGAGGAGGGCGTAGTGCCTTCTGGGACCCCTGCTGGAGGGAAGCTTGCAGCCTCCTGGGGACCCCACTCTCCAGCACTGGCATCCAAGGAGGCCGGGCCTTTTGAAGGAAAATATGTTGCTTTCTTTCTCCTGCCTTGGCCACATGAATCAGTTGTCAGGGCCTTTTCAAGCCATTGTCCTATAGTTTGGATCTCAAATGCCCAGGACCCGAAGGCTTGGTCCCTAGCATGGTGCTGTTGGGACGTGGGAGGTCTTCTGGTCATTGCAGGTGTGCCCTCGAAGGGCATGGTGGGACCCCAGCCCCTCTTCTTCTTCTCTCTCTTTCTTTCCTGGCCAGGAGGCGGATGGGCTTCCTCCTCACCATGCATTCCTGCCATGATGTGCTGTCTCGCTTACAGGTCCCAAAGCAACAGGACCAACTGACCATGGACTCAAACCTCCAAAGCTATGAGCCACAATAAACCTTTCCTCTTTTTAAGTCGATTACCTCAGGTGTTTTGTTATAGTAATGCAGGCCCAGAGCAAACAGGTGGCAGAGGGAGATTTGCACATAACAGTGGTGAAGGAGCCGTGAAGACAGAGCAGAGAGAGATCTGCAGATGTTGGCCTTGAAGAGAAAATGGTGCAGCCAGAAGCCAGGGAGGCCAGGAACCACCAGAAGCACCAGGAAGCCTTGACTCCTATCTGGGAACCTCCAAGGGAAGCAAGGCCCTGCTCACACCTTGATTTTGGCCCACTGATTGTGACCTCAAACCCCTGGCCTCTAGTACTGGAAGAAAATTAATTCTGTTGTTTTAAGCCACTAAGTTCTTGGTTACCTGCTCCAGAAGTCACAGGAAACTCTTATAGAGAGGTAGCCCAGGGCTCCAGGTTGGGTCCTGACACTTGTACCCACAATGCCCTTTCCCTTCTCACATGGCATCTTCCCACTTGTCTTTCAAGACTTGGTTCCGCTGGGACACCTCCTCTGTGAAGCCTTCCTGGAATTCCTTTCCCCCAGTTAAGTTATTCACGGCAGAGTAGTGTCTACACTACCTGTGCGAAAGTTCGCACTGTATATCTCACAGTCACACATTAGCCTGTTGCCCCTTCACATCATCCCTCCCCTATGCTCTGTGCTCCTGGCCTGGGGGCTGGTATGAAGGCCTCACAAGACGTTTGCCAACTGGACTAAGTGGCAGGACCTTTTCTTTTCAACCGCAGGCTCCAAAGTCTTCCTTCTTGCCTGTGATTCCTGGTGGACTTTCTTGTCAGCTCCTGGTACCTGTTCAACCCTGAGACCTACCTACTTGCATTTGGGTCTTAAAAGATCTGGGAACTAACAGAGGACAGCACATATAGGGGAACTGACCTGCCCAGCTATTGCCTGCTTCCTTACTGGGGCCATCGCATTTATTGGTGATTCTGCCAAATATGACTTAATTACTATGGGTACTTTATGCTCATTGCCCTTTCTGAAAGAAGAGACTTAGTGACATCTATCCCCTTATTTACTATACCAAAAAAATTGGTGGATGACCAACCATTTCAAGAGGTTGCCTATGATCAGGAACCAATGAAGGACGAGATGGAAGCTGCATTGAAGGCACTGGTGAAACACAAGGCTCCAGGAATTGATGGAATACCAATAGAGATGTTTCAACAAACAGATGCAGCACCGGAGGTGCTCACTTGTTTATGCCAAGAGATTTGGAAAACAGCCACCTGGCCAGCTCACTGGGAGAGATCCATACTTGTGCCTATTCCCAACAAGAGGGGATCCAACTGAATGTGGAAATTATCAAGCAATATCATTAACACCACACGCAAGCACAATTTTGCCAAAGATCATTCAAAAACCACTGCAGCAGTATGTACACAAGGAACTGCCAGAAATTCAGGCTGTATTCAGAAGAGGGCATGGAACCAGGGACATTGTTGCTGATGTCAGATAGATATTAGCTGAATGCAGAGAATACCAGAAATATGCCTATCCATGTTCTATTTACTAGGTAAAGCCATTTGACTGTGTGGATCATAACAAATTATGAATAACATTGTGAAGAATGGGAATACCAGAGTACTTAACTGTACTCATAAGGAACCGGTACATGAACCAAGAGGCAGTCATTTGAACAGAACAAGGAAACATTGCCTGGTTTAAAGTCAAGAAAGGTGTGTGTCAGGGCTGTATCCTTTCAGTGTACCTCTTCAATCTCTATGCTGAGCAAATAATATGGGAAGCTGGACTTTATGAAGAATGTGGCATCAGGATTGAAGGACGACTCATAAACAGCTACATTATGCAGATGACACGACTCTGCTTGCTGAAAGGGAAGAGAATTTGAAACATTTACTGATGAAGATCAGAGAACACAACCTTCAGTATGGATTGTGCCTCAACATCAACAAAACAAAAATCATTATAACTGGGTCAGTAAGCAGCTTTATGATAAATGAGGAAAAATTGAGGCTGTCCAAAATTTTGCTTTACATGGTTCTACAATCAACACTTCTGGAAGTAGCAATCAAGAAATCAAAAGAAACGTTGCATTAGGAAAGACTGTTGCAAAAGACCTCTTTAAAGTGCTGAAAAATGAAGATGTCACATTGAAGACAAAGGTGCACCTGACTCAGGCCATGGTATTTTCAGTCACATCATATGGTTGTGAAAGCTATACATTGAATAAGGAAGACAGGAGAAGAACTGGTGCTTTTGAATTATGATGCTGGAGATGATTATTGAATATACAGTGGACTGCCAAAAGAACCAACAGATCTGTCTTAGAAGAAGTACAACCAGAGTGCTCCTTGGAAGCAAGGATGGCTACACTGTGTCTTACGTATTTTTGGATATGTTGTGAGGAGGGACCAATCCCTTAGAGAAGGACATCATGTTTGGGAGAGTTACAGGTCAATGAAAAAAAAAAGGAAGATCTTCAACTAGACAGATTGACACAGTCTCTGTAAGAATGGACTTAATCATAAAAAAATCATGTGCCTGGCATAGAATCGGGGCATGTTACCTTCTGTTATATACAGGGTTCCTGTGAGTTAGACCTGACTTATTGGCACTTAACAACAACAACAACAATAACAACAATAACAACAACAACAACATTCCCTTATTTGGGATAAAGTACCAACCTGCCCCAAATGCTAATAATTCGATGATTCAGAAGGGGCTCTAAGGACCCGAGAGCCCTGTAACATCTTTGTGATGCCCCTGGTCATCACTGAAGCAAGTTAACTTTTTGCTGCCACTCATTCCTGGTGGGCAAGATGGCATCAGAGCCCCATTGCCCTGCTGCGGTTGGACTTCCTACCCGTGGCCGCCTCCTGCTTCTCTTCCTGATGTGCGGTGGGTAGTGCCTGGCTCTGCTCCTCCGTGATGAGGGGCCTCAGGCCAGCCTAACTGTGCTGTGCCCCACACAGCTTCTGAATGGGGACCGTCAGCTTGCCCTGAGTCTCTCCGGTGCGACATGTGGGCTGAGTACCGCAAACTGCTGCTTAAGCGCACGATTCAGAATCATCCTATCAGGGCAAAGCCCTGCATAGGAGGAGCCACGTGGTTAAAAAAGTGGAATGGCATAGTTTGTGCCCACACCCTGTGCAGGAGCACTCCACCCCCAGAGCCAGGGGACCACGCTGCAGAAAGACACACGTGCAGCTTTTTGACGCCCTGGCCCCCTTGCCCAGGGAATATGTCCTGAGACAGCAAGGGCTGGCCAGGCAAGGCAGGCAGTGCTGTCACTTGCCTGCAGGCTGGGAGGCAGCTCCTGGGCAAGGCCATCTGCATGCAAGCCTGAGGACAGACAAAGCATTTAAATTTTACCAGCTCTCGGTTATGGGCTTGACATAGAGAAATGGCTGCAATTCTTTTTATAAGCTGAGAGAACAGGCATTAAATGACAAAATATTAGCCAGGGCCTAGATTCACGACACCTACGAGTTCTGAAGGGGTTTTGTGAAATGGAAATCTGGGGCGGCCGGGCCTCTCCTTTCCGGACCTTCGCTGCGGCTCCTCGTCCACTCTTCTGTTTCCTGTTCTACCCAATCACTCGATTCGCCTGTCTCTTTGTCTGCGTCAACCCATTTTATTAAATTTTTAATTCTTATTTATAGACTGACCTTAATAAACTCTCCTCAAGTACCCCAGGTTTGTCACTGTCAGGGATGAAAACATTATTAATGGCCGCTGGCCGGCTGGGACGATGGCTGCCCTTTAAACTCTCCTGCAGCTGGCTGGACTGCGGAGACCTGTCTGGGAGAGGGGGCGGTCGATGAGGTCGGGGTCAGCTGCAGGGGCCCATCATTAACGTCCTTTCGCATCATGGCAGCCCACCACGTCGCAGGTGGGGCGCTCGGCTCCCATGCTCAAGAGACGGCTGTGGCTCACAAAAGCATCAGAAAATCTATAGCCGTGGCCTCGGCTGTTTATTCAACATAGGGAGAAAGAGGAGGCCAGGGAAGGAGAATGTGTCTGATCTTGCCTAGGGGTGAGGAATGGTGGGGGAGGCTGGGGGGCAACTGGACTGGGTTGGGAAGTGAGACTGCCCTTCTGCTAAGCCTCCCTGGGCAGCCACACCCAGAGTGGCCTGGGCTTGAGATAAAGAAACTCCTGAGTGGGGGCACAGCGCAGTGGTCAAGGGCTTGCGTGGCATTGGTGAGGCCCTGGATTCAATCTTTAGTATTGGGAAAAAAAAAAAGATGAAAGAGAGAGAGAGAGAGAGAGAGAGAGAGAGAGAAAGAAAGAAAGGGAGAGAGAGAAAGAGAGAGAGAAAGAATAAAGAAAGGAAGGAAGGAAGGAAGGAAGGAAGGAAGGAAGGAAGGAAGGAAGGGAGAGGAAGAAAGAAAGAGGATAAAACCAAAAACCAAAAACATCCAATGCACTCCAGGGGAAAGACTGGGAGCCTGGCTCCAGGCACAGTAGGCACGTACTAGAAATGTTGTGATTTTCATTCCTTTTTAAAATCAGAAAAGAAATGAATATAATAGTAATGACTGTATAATGAGGCCAGACTGGATAATATTTGTCTTGGTACCAATGCAGTCATAAAGCATAATTTCAATTTTGTGTGTGTGCTGCGTGTGAACGCGTGTGGAAGAAGAGGCCCACGAGGGCCGATGAGCACCCTGGTCCCCGGTCCAGGTACCCAGGTGATTTTAAAGCACATCCCGTACTCTTCCCAGATAGTTAATCCACAACTGCATTAGAGGGCCATCCTTGCTTTGCGGCCTTCCCTGGTTACCTTCTACCATAAACATCCCAAGGACGCTGGTTTGGCACGGTAGAAAAAATACTACGTCAAATTATAAATCAGGACTGCTCCCATTAGCCTTGAAATTAGGCAGACATATCTACATTTAGTCTTGGAAGCATTCGTAACTGACAGCGGTCGCCAGCTTGACTGGAAAATAGATTATAGATCCTGTTTGTTGGTAGAGGTATAACCTGCTCAAAGCAGACTCCCCCCCCCCCCCCCCCCCGCTAGGGACTTAACAAGCCTAGCAAGGATCTGGCAGAGCATCTCAAATATTTCCCACATTTACTGACACGGTTTGGGCATTAGAGGCAGAGAGGAGGGCCGAGGCAGCCTGTCTTCCTGCGCATGTGGCCCCACGGACGCTGGGATCTTTCCTCAGCACCCCATCCAGACCTGGCGAGGTAAATCACGCAACGTCCCCATTAACGTCTCATGTTGTTGCAGGGTGGGTAATTCTGACAGCAAAGTAAGTCGGCGCGCTGCATATGCTATTGGGTGACATGTAATTTTAACTTCATTCAGGAGCGAGACTTTTGAGACATTGTTACCTGCCGGAGCAAGCAATAAAATAAGGATGTACGGGAATGTGTCAAATCGAGGGCCTTCCTAAATTACGCCGGGAGGCCCAGATTAATACATTTAATATATTCTGGTCATGAGTGAGGTGCTCACAGCAGAACAACTGCTCCTTCAGCGGTATCATTCATGGGAATGAACTACAGTCGCACTGACAGCCTGGAAAAATGCCCCCACTTTTCAAACTGTACAAATGGTGGTTGGACACAGTAACTCAAAACTGGACACTTCATTTCAAGTTTAAAGCTAGTGGCCCAGCCACAAACTATTACTCCATCTTCTTTATTTGTGGTCCATGGTTTTGTACTCTTTAAGAATCAAATAAATACTGGTGTAATGGTTAGCAACTGCCAGTTCAACGAAAAATACTGCTAAATTCACCAATAAGTCTTTTTTCCACACACACAAATTTATGCCCCAAGAACGGAGCCCATTCCTGCCACAGGGTCTGGATAGTTTTTTAATGTAGAAGGAGACTCACTTTAGTGATATGAGTTTAAACCTGAACTCCTTTTTCCTTCCTTCTCGCTCATAGATCTAGCGCTGGGAACAGAGGGAGGTAAACGATCCATATATGTAAGCGGAGGTGCCTTAGCTTTAGCTATGCGCTGCTTGGCGAGAACCGGGCCAGGACTCTTGCCCGTCTCCCTAGCCCGCTGGCCCAGCTGGACATGGCTTCTGGAGTTCCATCAATGCTGGGAATCTTCCAGGCTGGTGGTGGCCAAGGGCTCCCTGGGCATCTGCACACAAAGGGACCTAGCCAGTGTCAATATGCTGCTGATACTGTTGCAGTGCATGAAAATGGCTCCCATTTTCTCAGTCCCTTGTTTTTCCCTGTTAAGTACCATTTAATTGTGATGTTAATTCATATACCATCTACCATGCCACCATGGCATCCAATCCTGTCTGATCTTGGAAGGGTCTGGCCTGGTTAGTCTTTGGACAGAAGACCACCTTGAATACCAGATGCAGTAGGCTGGGGAGAAGGACCCAGCAGCCCATTCCCAAAACAATCAGCAATCAAAACCTCTGTGAGTAGCAGAGAAGCACTGACGACAGTGCTGGACATGGCA
>VMDO01036799.1:0-14839 GCA_007922755.1 Pedetes capensis
CACACACACACACACACACACACACACACACACACACACACCCCACACACACACAGAGAGAGAGAGAGAGAGAGAGAGAGAGAGAGAGAGAGAGACGAACAATGTCCTAATATTTTCTACTTTGACATTTTTTTTTTCACTTTTTACCTACCAATATGTACCTGGCACTTTTGTCTATACTCAGTTTCTCACTTTCTTAAACTCTCTCCTGCTTTCTTTTAAATGTACACTTATTGCTCACCCTTTTTTTTTTTTTTTTTTTTTCTTTTTTACTTTTTGGAACAGGGTCTCACTAAATTATGCAGACTGCCTCTGTTCGCGATCCTCCTGTCTCCGCCTCCCAAACCGCTGGGATTACAGGCGTGCCCCACCGCGCCCAGCCATTGCTCACCTTTCACACAAAGGACATCTCTAGCCATTTTCTTTCACAACTTGACAAAGTTTTTATTATAAACTTCAGCAAGAAGCATGGTGTCATATAGATTTCAGTAAAGGAGAATGTAAAACATCCAACTCAGCCAGACTTTTGTTTTCTACAGCAATAATAAATAAAGGGCCTCCTGCACTAAGCAAAACTACTTCATAGTACATGACTTTCGCTACAAAAAAATCTCTCTTGCTTAAAGCAATCTAACTTGTATTTGCCAGCCAGGAGCATTAAATTGTGCATAAAACAAGTTTTGGTTTGCTGTTTCTTCTAACAGATTTCACGTGTTAATAAAGTTGAAGGAGAAATCTGCTTTGGATGTCAACAGGTCAATTTGAGTTGTTATACTTAACTAAATTCCTACATATACTATAGTTTCACAACTTAATTTGCTTTTATAATCTTTATGGATTTTGATGGTATTCAAAGTTTTCAGAGTAGAAGATACAGTACAGTATTTCATCAACAGAATAAGGCCACTGAATATGTTGTCTGCAGAAAAGCTCATTTAATAAGAACTGACCTAACAGGTCTATCCATGAAGCAAATGTAGTATAATCTTTCTGAGTAAAATGCTGTCAGGGACAGAATGGTGCTTGGAAAATAGACATTAGAATACTTTATGTAAAAGGCATATAAAGTGGATTATTAATATGAGGATGTTTTCCTACTAGTAAATCTAAAAAAGGCTAGGCAAATCCTCAATTTTGAAACTGCATATTGAAAACATGAAAACTACTTTTAGTAATTACTTTTAAAAAGTGCACACATTTTGATTGTGGAATTAGTCTACTGGAAATTAAAGGAAATTTTAATTACTTTCTAAACCTTTTTTTATAGCAAGGAGAGAGATATTTCTCCAGGAAACAGTGCTATGTAAGTCTATTTAAAAAAAAAAAAAAAACATATAACACTATTGGGAATTTACCCAAAGGGAGATGGGTCATCATACCACAGAGACACCTGCATCTCCATGTTCAATGCAGCGCTTTTCACAATAGCAAAGATATGCAATCAATCAAAGTGCCCTTCAACAGAAGAATGGATAAAAAAACTATGGTATATATACACAATGGAATACTACTCACCAATCAAAAAAAATGAAATAGGGTCATTTGCAGCAAAACGGATGGAATTAGAGAAAATTGTTTTAAGTGAACGAACATGAGCTCAGAAAGAGAAACAACACATGGTCTCACTCATATGAAGGAGCTGATCAAAATTACGAGAAGGAAAAATCCTACTCAAAGGTCGGATCATAATAAAAGGGGGGGAGGGAAGATAAGAATGATGTCAATATAAATGGACTAGAAATCGCATGTAATTGTTCTAACAAGATAAAAACAAAGACCACCTCAGGAAAAGTTTCTATCTTAAACATAACTGGAACCCAAGGACATATAGAAAAATACTACTAAGTAAAAGATAGAGAAGTCTTGGATAGGAAACTTAGATGGGACGGGGGGAGGGGGGAAGCATAGGGGAGGGTAAGGGGTAACCTATATGAATAATGTTTATCAAATTGCATATATGAAAATTGTCACAATGAAAAGCATGTCAAGATGAATCACATTATGATGTACATTAAAAATTTCTAATAAAAAAACAGATTCGAATGAAGATCTACAAATACTTATGTCAAATAAAAATATACCTGCCACCTATGGTTTCACATTAGTTCAAAATAGATGCTGAATTCAGGATTCTGAAAGTAAGTTTTTATTACTTGAACTCTAGCAAAATGTAAGATTTTGTTGCCTCACTAGTATAATGTCTTCCCTGTACAAATCCAGAATGATTTTAGTGATAGGCTCCATGCTGGAAGTGCTGTTCAAACTGACTTCCTTGGTGGTAGTCTGGTCCCACCTTCTTCCTGTTTCTCCTCATTCTCCTCCCTAACTTCCTTGTCCACCTCACCCACCATGACCACTGCCTTAATCACCATGGTACCCACCATCTTGATATCTATTGTTCTGCTAGTATCCATTTCCTATATATGAAGATAGTTGGAAGCCAACATAACCATAACTTTGATAGCCACTGCTGTAACCACCCTGATTTCCACCTGGTTGAAAATGAAATTTCAGTAACTACCAAATTAGCAGCCAACTCCTCCTCCACTCCCTCCATCTGTCCACTCTCCTTGGTGCTTACTTCCTCTTGTTCCCTCTTTGGCTACCATAATCATAACTACCATATCCACCTCTATCAACTTGTTCATGATCTCCTTTCACTCCATATGAGGAATGTTCATAACCATCTCTCCTTCCTCCTTGACCTCCTGCTTGTTGTTGGGGCCATCTTGCCTTTTCTGTTACGGTAGCATTTCCAGGGGTGGAGGTTCAATTTCATTGGGTTTCCCACCTCTGTCAGGCACCCTGCCCATCAACACCTTATGGATGGCATAATCTTTTCTCTTAAAGAATCAGCTTGTTCTTAAAATCTTTGACAAGTCTTGTCTTGCATCCAAAAGATGAGCAACAGAAATATTACTTTTAGGAGATAAGAGTGAACATTCTGGCTGGTAAACCTTAGCTAATTTTTCTGTGTGACTCAGTTCTGTTAGACCAGTCAAGTAACTATATAGTGACATCCAAATGTGTTATTAGCAGCTTTCTCTAGATTTCATATGCATTGACTAATGCTTGGTTAGCTACTCCTGTCTTTTCCCAGCAGGTTTGTCCCATTAATTTGCTCAATAAAGGCTTTCCCACAAGAGTCTTTTAATATTTTTAATTCCATTGAAGAATTGAGACATAGTTATATTGACTAGAGGTTTGGACATTCGCTGAGTAACACATAATACCTGTCAACTCTTGAAAGAACACAGTATCACCTGTTTCTTGACCTTTTTTTGGAGAAACATTCACACAGAGCATTCTAGCAGCTTGTAGTTCTGAGATGAAGAAAGTGCGCAAAAGGAGGTAGTTCTTCTGAAGATGTAGAAGGCATGTGGTCACATCCCCAGATGTCAGTGAAGGATTTGAGCAGTTCATCTACTCCACTAGTCCACTCACCTCAAGCTGGAATTCTTCAGCTTCACTTGGATGGTTAGTTTCTTGCCCATGTTCCCCTAGTTTACAGAGTACTCTTAATTTAGACAGCAGCCAAGCACAGAGTTTGGTAAACTCAGGGGAACTGGCTACAGCACAGACTGCCCGAGTCAGTGAGCCATCATCCAACAACAGTCTCTTATGACCCAGACCTTCCAAGGACTCAAGGATACCAGGGTCCATGGGATCACATTCCATGCTACTCTTAAACTCTCTTTTAGTTAATTTTAAGACTGTTTTGCTTTACTGTGTGACATTCTTCCTCAGAGTTCTTTTTATGGTATTTCATCATCAAGCTAGCAGTTAATGTTGTCCTCGTTTTGATTAAAATAGTACTTTTGAATTATTTCATCCCATTCAGTAACTTAAGCTAAGTTGATGATTCCACATGATTATTTCCAGTGTAGATCATTTTTGTGAGCGTTTGAATTATATGTATAAATCCTACAGTGTCATCTATACCTGGATAATCACAACTTCTTGAAAATGAACATGTCCAAATTGTACCTGTTTTTTCTGTGCCATACTACCTGACTTATATATCATAATTAATACTATTGCCACCTATGTAGTCTCCACTACCAGAATCCATAAATTCTTCTCCTTACTCTTTTCCACAAGTGTCTCATCACATCATGTAAATGATTCTTTAGAAATATTTCTAAGTATAGTCCTTCCATACTCTCACTCTTTTATCACTACTACTACCAGTTTTTCCTATGGAAAATCTTATGTCTGGGTCAGTAAATTACTCATCATTACTCTGCCTTTCTCCTGTCCATTGTAGCCTTGTCCCCATTTCTATCTCTTGACCTTGATCTGCCAGAATAATCATTTTCCAAAATTAATTTAGCTGTCTTTCTTTTCTGCAATGTCCTCATTTCTTGCAAGATGAAATTCAAGCTCTTTGTCAAATGCTAATGCTCAGATCACTTTTTCTGGTTAAGATTTCTTAAAACTTAGTGGAAATTAGGATTGGAGTCAAAAAATAGGATATCAGAAAAAAATCCTTATTTTCTCATTTGGTCTAAGTCTGGGAGAAGAAGGAGACAAGAATGCACTTCCATAGACATAGGAAACTTGGACACCTTAAGGAAATATTCAGAATAATTACCTCCAGCATTCAGAAAGGTTTTTTTATCTGTTTGTTCGTTTGCTTGCTTGCTTGTTTTAATCTCAGCCTGTCTCTACATCTTATTATTAGGTCCTCCCAGACTGGGCAGAGATTTTGAAAGATCTTTGAATTAGACAAGACAATCTCTCTCAATAGACAGCATATATGCTTATCATTCCAGTAGCCCCAGAGTTTTATATCTTCTGACAAACACAGTGATGTTGTCAATTGTCTTCAAAAAACATAAAATTATGTGATAGAATTCATTAGTCCAACAACTCAAAGGTCTGTTATTGATGACTATCATTTAGTTTGTCCAGCTTAAATCTTTTGTAGCAATGTTGACTTAGAGGTATACACTTTGTGTAAAACCTCAATGCAAAGAAATGTGTACCAGCTTTCTACAACCAGAGTACAAACTAAATGCTAAGCTGTGTCCCCATCTTCTTGCTCTAAATAAAATCTTTATCATACAAATATTGAAACATCACCTAGAACCGCCTTCCTTATAAAGCATTTCTCCTGAGCAAAGTTAATAGACTCTTCTGTTTCTTTGGCCTTCTGTTATGGCATATTCAGTATGTCTGGTATAGCAGTTATGACCTTGTATTTTAATTAGCTGCTTACAAGATATTCTCCCAGAATAATTTTGAGTGCCTGAAATATAGCAATATGTTCTTTATATCTCTTTATCTCCAAGCACATAAGGTAGTCAATGCAATACAGGAGGTGTTCAGTATTTGGTTAGTGAAGAAAAAGGAATCATATTATTGATTACATGAATAAATAAAAATTACTTTGTACCTTGTATGGTATATTTACTATTATTCCATATTGGATCTAAGCACATTTTATGTTTATAGATGGATCTGTAATATTTAAAGCTTTCTCTAAAATACTTGATATTCATAACCTCACCATGAAGCAGACAGAGCTGATATCATTTGTCTCATTTTAGAGATGAGAACATTGGTGCTAAGAGGAAAGGAGACAAAACTATGATAATATAAAATAAGTCCAGATTCCAGATCTCCTGACTTCATGAATAGCAAAATATAAAGTGTCATTTCTAGTTTATAGTATCTGTCATATAGGGATAATAAGAAATTAAGATTTCTACTATGAAATAAAGTAACCTACGTATTTTGAATTCTCAGCAGAAAAAGGAAGAAATATAAAATAATATGGAATATATCACTGCAAATAAGACTCAATTTGTGAATATGAGAAAAACGTAAAAAGTATAAATTTTAAACTTTGTGAACACTATTGTCTGTGGGTAACAAAACTTCAGAAAATCTTTCTCTATTTGTTTTTTCTTATATAAATACTTGTTCTTTTATAAGAATTCTTTCTAAAGTGGAACAGAAGTACATTAAATACACAGAAAGTAATTACTAGGTGGCCAGCAGCTGTACCACTGTGACCTAGGACCCTGTCAGATCTTGGAAGCTAAGCAGGGTCAGGCCTGGTTAGTACTTAGATGGGAAACAGCCTGGGAACACTTGGTACAGAAGGCTTAAGAGAAGGACCCAGAAACCCACTCCCAAAAATACAATCAGCCATTGAAAACCCTATGAATAGCAAAGAAGCACTAACAGTAGTGTTTAGCCTGTTGTACATAGGTTTGCTATGAGTAGGACACCAACTCCATGGCACCTAACAACTACAATTACTAGTTGTGTTCCCATCTCAATATAAATTAAACCTTATTTTGTCTCCGATGATCCTCTTGAAAACACACAATGATTAATAAGCCTCTGCTCCAGAGGAAGTTAAGAAGATCTATACCAGGCTAAGGCTGTGCTAATCTAGTGGTAATAGGGCATAGAATGGGCTATAATAAGAATTGAGTAATGTTTTAGGAAAGGAAGTTGCTCTTGAATATTTTTTCAAATTTACCCTCATAATTTTAGAATAGAAACTCCCAGAAATATAAATTACATTGAAATTTGAATTTCTAAGATAATTAGAAGACTTTTAGAATATTAATGATCTGGATCATGTACCATTTTAGCTATATCAAAATGCAACAGGGAACAATATCTAAACTGCACTATTACAAAAGTCCAAGGTAGGAGAGTTATAAAATAAGAAATATCTTTTTTGGCATTCTGTGACCTCTCAATTTACTTTCAAATCTCTGTGTTTTGTACTGTTCATTCAGAGGGAATCTGCCAATTAACAAGATGCGAAGACCCAGTGTGTCCCAAGTAATGGCTGACTCCAACTGAATGCCAAAAAATACTGTTATCTTGCTTACAAAAAAAGTAATAAGCTTTCTTATAAAATCCCACTTTCCTGTCTTGCCTTTTTGAAAATTACCTGCTCTATATCCCATTTCAAAAAACATACTTTCTGTTCCAGCACCTATTTAATCGACCAAACTTCATCTTCCATCTTCTTAAAGGTTAACAATTCTCACTACTGGAAAAGATCAAAATATGAACACCAGGAAAAATAAATTTTAACTTATATTTATGTTTGTCCTAGAAATTCTCTTTCCCCCCCAGTATTAAAGGGTTGAACCCAGGACCTTGTGCATGCTAACAAGTGCTCTAGCCCTGAGTCAGGCTGTCACTAGGTTGTACAGGCTGTCTCTGGCCTGGAAGTCACAACTTTCCTGCCTCAGTCTTCTAAGTGGCTAGGATTACAGGCTGTGCCAGAGTGCCTGATTTGAGATACAATTCTTAACCAAAACAGATCTCATCAATATTTTTCATGTTTATTTACTTACAAATAGTAAAATTCTTCATTTATGTATATAGTTTTATGAGTTTGAGGAATTATATGCAATTGTGTAACCACTGTGTTGTGAATCAAAATATAGAATAGTTTTAGTTGGGATGAGGCAGGAAGATCTCGAATTTGAGACTAACTTGGGCTACATAGCAATTCCAGGCCAGTCTAAGCTATGTAGTGAGACTCTTGTTACAAAAACCCAAGGGCTGGGGACTTGGCTTAGTGGAAGAGTGTTTGCTTACCATGCCCAAGGCCTTGAATTTGATCCTCAGAGCTGCAAAATATGTATGTTATAGGAGAAGGACAAGGCAGCCTACTCTCAAACAATGAGCCATGGAAAACTCTACAAACAGCATAAAACCACTGACGTTGTATTGAGCATAGCACAGTGTCAGGGAATGTTTTGTTCTGTTGTACATAGGATTGCTATGAGTTGGGACCAGAGTTGATGGCACCTAACAACAACAACAACATGTTATGTTTACATATATAATACTCTCATAATATTTTCAGTAGCATCATATCGTTGTGAAACATGAATATTGAAAAATGGAGTCAGGAGAAGAATTGATGTTTTTGAATTATGGTGCTGGAGACAAATATTGAATCTACCATCAACTGCCAAAAGGACCAACATTTCCATTCTAGAAGAAGTGCAAACAGAGGGCTTCTTGGAAGCAGGGATGGCTACACTGTGTCTGATGTATTTTTGGACATGTTGTCAGGAAGGACCAATCCCTGGAGATGGAGATCATGTTTGGGACAGTGGTAGGTCAATGAAAGAAAAGAAGACCCTCAACTAGATGGATTGATACAGTGGCTGCAACAATGGACTTAAAAATAAAAAAAGATCATGTGCTTGATACAGCGTTGGAGATTGCTTCGTTCAGTTGTACATAGGGTCACTATGAGTTGGACCCAACTTGATGGCACCTAACAATAGCAACAACATATTGCCAATCCCTCAATCTTTCTCCCTACTTTGGTGTTTCCCTTCAAGTCTTGACCTTGGGTACTACTGATCTGTTTTCTGCATTTATACATTTTTTTTCTACTTGTATTTCACATAAATATACCCTGTATTTACTTATCTTACTTATAGATCATGTAGGTTGTTGAATGTACTAAAATATTTCCATTTTCATTATTGCTGTATAAATGAGCTAAGATGGACCTTGTATATTGGCCCTAAGTTTATTTCTTCATAGAATCCAAGATCTACTAGCTCACCCACCTGTTGGCTCCAAACTCAAATTTTTACATCTGCAATTGTTTTAAAAAGAGCTGAAGCAGATTCTTATAGCCATTAACGGTCTCCCTGCTTTGTATATTCTGTGGAACAACAGTCAACGTCTACCAATCATTGACAAAGTACAGGCTCATGGGCATAAGACTGCAAGCCACTGTGGCCACTGACAATGGAAGTCACTGGTTACTGACTCACACACTCCCTGCTGTGGTGCTGAATACCATCACCTGGACATGTAAGATTCCTCTTGGAACCTCCTTTCTGCTTGGGGATCCCCTCACTTGCAACTCTGGAAAATCTCATTCTGTGAGGGAACTCCCTTCTCATACAACTCTATCCTAGGAACACCAAATAATAAATAAACTTTGTTCTGTGTTACTGGTTCATGATGTCATAGTGAACAGGGCCCTGGAAATTAGAATTCCTACAGGAAATACCATAGTGGCAGGGAAAATGGCCCATCTCAAGAGCTCTGTCCCCTGGTGACAGGAGAAAAATTTCTCCGCTACCCTGCAGCTAAAACTATGGACACATACTTCCTTGTTTTTTTGTCTTCTTTTCCATCTGTTGTAACACTACTGTGGGCAAGGCAGAGATTGATTGAGAATTTCTCTCTCATCAACTTTGGCTAAAGTATAAATAAATTTATTTCTCATTTTTGTATGTATTATGTTATTTTCTGTTAATTCTGATGACTATGTGGACCTGAGCCAGGCCTTATGGCTGGGGGTCTGGTGGTTCCAGTAGTAATCACTTTCTCCGTGATCAACTCTGAAGTCCCTTAATTACAAAGTTGTCTTTCATATTATAGTTATTAACACATTTTATTCATTAAGCAGTTGATGGCATTTGGTTTGTTTCTTTTTTCTTTTTTCTTTTTTTTCTTTTCTTTTTTTTTTTTTTTTTTTTTTTGCAGTACTGGGGCATTGAACCCAGGGCCTAGTGCTTGCAGGTTTTGCAAGAGCTGTAACACTGAGGTGTACTCCCAGCCCACTTTTTTACTTTTTATTTTGAGGTAGAGTCTCACTAAATTATGCAGACTATCTCTGCTCTCAAACTTGTGATCCTCCTGCCTCCACCATCGGAGCCACTGGGATTACAAGTGTGGGCCACTGTGCCTGACTGTTTCCAATATTACTCATAATATTGCTATCAACATATATGTATAAGTCCTGGTGGGCATATGCGTTCATATCTTTTTGGAAAATGCTGAGTTTGCATGAGTCATGTGGAAAATGTATGAGTGCCTTTGAAAGAAACAACAAAATTCTTCTCCAGAGAGGTTTAACCTCTTGTACTTGACCAGGAATGAACATTTTTTTTAACTATTCTACATTACCTCTAGCACATGTCTTTGCCAGTTGTTTTTGTTTTAACTTTGGCAGTTTTTATGTATTGGTAGGGACATCTCATTCGGGTTTCAACTTGCACTTCCCAAAAGGCTAGTGATTTTATGCACTTATTCGGGAGCTTGTTATTGGACATTCAGATATCCTCTTTGGTGAAATGCCAGTTCAAATAATTTACTTTTTAAAAAATGGGTTGCTTTATGATTGTGTGTTTGACATTATTTTCTCTTAATATTGTATGCTTTTTGCTGTTGTTGTTATTGTGTTCCTGGGAATCAAACCCAAAGCCTTGCTTATACTAGGCAAGGGCTCTAACACTGAGCTATATCTCCAGCTCCTGCTTTTTCATTTTTAATTACAACATTGAAGAGCATATGAAACCCGTCTTATCCAATGTTTCCTCTTATAATTTAGGCTTACTGAAGAAATTTGGACGTAACCCAATAACACAATATATGGTATTTCTAATTGTTGTTGTTAGGTGTTATCAAGTCAGGTCTGACTCAGAGGAAACCTCACAGGGTTCTCAATGCCTAATTGTTTCGGGATTGCTTTGGGAGTGAATTACCACTTACTTCTCTCATATTTCTAATATATATATGAATTTATTCTTTCACTAACAACACTGTACTTCAAGATGGATCCTGAGATGTCTTTTTTGATGATGAATGCAACCCATTTCTCTTTAATCTACATTGCTGTCATAGTAGACCATATGATTATCTGACTCAAAATAGCCCATGCCAGTCTATTTTAGCTCACTGATGCCTAAAATGTCAATGTTTATGAGTTCCATTTCCTTTTTGATGATTTCTTATTTTCCTAGATTCATACTACATTTTATGTTCCAATTATTAATGGATATTTATAATTATTCTTTCTCATTTTGAGTCATGCTGCATCAGCAAATGGAGGTTCCTGGGGCTTTACTTCTTTCCTGTCACTAAAATCCACTCTACTTTGAGGAAGCAACACTTCTCCAGTCATCTTTTGAGTGACTTCCAAATTGGGGGGCTCATTTTTGACACTGTATCTGACAGTGTTTCTCTGCTGTTAAAAGGATTTTCAATGGCTAGTTGTTTCAGGAGTGAATAAGTGATGTCCTTCTCCCCAGTCTATCTTAGTCTGGTAGTTCCACAGAAATCTGTCCACCGTGTGTGGTTTGCTGGTATCTCTAGTACTGATGACAGAATTTTCAACATCAAAGCAAAACATAATCCACACAGTATCACAAACCCACAGGGACATGTTAGTGATAGAATAATATCAACATACCTACAAGGAAAGCCAGTTAATGTGACAATTATTCAAATGTATATACCTACCACTAAGATGAGAAGTGAAGATAGGAACAATTTTAACAAGCTCCTGCAGTCTAACATAGATAGAACATGCAATCAGGATGTACTGACAATTACTGATGACTGGAATGCAAAAGTTCGAAACAGAAGGATCAGTAGTTGGAAGATATGGCATAGTAACAGAAACAGTGCTGGAGATCATATGATGGAATTTTGTTAGACCAATAACACTTTCAATGAAAATACATATTTTCACCAACATAAATGGTGACTATACACATGGAATTCACCAGATGGAACATACAGGAACAAAATGGACTACATTTGGAGAAAGTTGTTGCTGTTAGGTGCCGTTGAGTAGGTATCTGACTCATAGTGACCCTCATAGGGTTTTCAATGGCTGACTGTTTCGGGATTGCCTTAGGAGTGGATTGCCTGGCCCTTCTCCCACTTTTGAGGAGCTGGGAATTGAACTTGGGACCTCAGAGACTGCAGCGCAACGCTCTACCAACTGAGCTAAATCTCAGCCCTTTGGAGAAAGAGACAGTGGAAAAGCTCAATATCAAATGTTAGAACAAGCCCAGGTACTGATTGTCGATCAGACTGTCAACTGCTCATATGCAGGTCCAAATGGAAAGTGAAGGAAGCTAGAACAAGTATAGGAGAGCCAAAGTATGACCTTGAGTATATCCCACCTGAGTTCAAAGATCACCTGAAAAAAAGGTTAAATGAATTAGACACTAATGACAGAAAACCAGATGAGTTGTGGCATGACGTCCCAGACATCATTAGTGAGGAAAGCAAAATGTTATTAAAAACACAGGAAAAAAGAAAAGATCAAATTACATGTCAAAAGAGACTTTGAAAATTGTCCTTGAATGATGAGCAGCTAAAGCAAAAGGAAGAGGTGATGAAGTTAAGGAACTAAACAGAAGATTTCAAAGGGAAGCTTGAGAAGATGAAATCAAATATTTAATGACATGTGCAAAGAGCAGGAGATAGAAAACCAAAACAGAAGAATATGCTCTGTTTTTCTCAAGCTTAAGGAATTGAAAAAAATTTAAGCCATGTGTATCAATAGTGAAGGAATCTACAGGGAAAATTTTAAATGATGCAGGAAACATTAAAACAAGACAATAGGAATACAATAAGTCATTATACCAAAAGGAACTGGTCGATGACCAACCATTTCAACAGTTTGCTTATGATCAGGAACCAATGGTACTACAGGAAGAAGTGGAAGCTGCCTTGAAGGAATTGACAGAACACAAGTCTCCAGGAATTGATGGAATACCAATGAAGATGTTTAACAAACAGATACAGCACTGTAGGTGATAACTTGTTCATACCAAGAGTTTCAGAAAACAACTACCTTCCCAACTGACTTGAAGAGATCCAAATTTTTGCCTATTCCCAAGAAAGGGCACACAATCAAATGTGGGAACTATCAAACAATATCTTTAATATCACACGAAAGTAAAATTTTGGTAAAGGTCATTCAAAAGCGATTGCAGCACTATATAGACAAGGAACTGCCAGAAAATCAAGCTGGATTCAGAACAGGGTAAGGAACCAGTGATATCATTGCTGATGTCATATGAATATAAACCAAAAGTAGAAAATATCAGAAAGATGTCTATCTATGTCTTACTGATTATGAGCAGACATTTGACTATGTGGATCATAACAAATTATGGAAACCACTGAAAAGAATGGGAATACCACAGCACTTAATTGTACTCATGAGTAATCTGTACATGGACCAAGGAGGCAGTCATTTAAACAGAACAAGGAAACACTGCCTGGTTTAAAGTCTAGAGAGGTGTATGTCAGAGATGTGTCCTTTCACTGTACTTCTTCAATCTCTATGCTGAGAAAATAATCTGAGAAGCTGTACTTTATGAAGAAAATGTGGCATCACAGTTGGAGGAAGACTCACTAACAACCTGTGTTATGCAGATGACACAACTGTGCTTGCTGAAAGTGAAGAGGATTTGAAACATTACTGATGAAGATCACACAACAGAGCCTTCAATATGAATTCTGCCTCAACAGTCGCCCCCAAAGGACAACATGTTTGGGAGAATGGTAGGTCAACAAAATAAGGGAAGACCCTCACTTAGATGGATTGACACAGTATCTGCAATAATGGGCATAAACATATAAAAGGTCATGTTTCTGGCACTGAATCAGGCAATGTTTCATTCAGTTTTACACAGAGTTGCTGTGAGTCAGACTTGACTCAATGAAGTCACTTAAAAGCAAGAACAATATAGAAATTTAGCAGTTTGGGCTCTTACATTAAGGCTATGGTTTATTTCAAATTAATTTCTGTGTGCAAAATGAATTGAGAGTCTAGGTTTATGTTATTCCAAGCAGGTATCTAATTGTCCTAGCTATGTTTGTTGAAGACTATGTTTTTCTTGTAGAATTACTTAGACACAGTTGTCAAAAATCTGTTGAGCGTATAAATCGGACATGGTGTACCTGCCTGTAATCCCAACAACTTGGGAGCCTAAGGGATAAGAATCCAGGATCCCAGGGAAGAGTCAGCTTGAGTAACTCAGCAAGACCCTGTCTCAATGTAAAAATAGACTGGAGGTACAGTTCAGTGCTAGAGCACTTGCAAAGTATGTGTGAGGCCCTGTATTCAAACATCAGATACTGCAAATATCATCATCCTCCTAATCATCATAGTTTTGAGCACTTAAATGTGAGTGTCTCAATGGCAGTTTTTAATTTTTTTAAATTTGTCCTTAAAAATCTGCCTTCCACATTGCTGCCCTACTGACCCAAATAAAATATTGATGCTATTTTGCCATTGTCCCACTTACAATTTTTCAGTGGTTCCCCATTGCCCACTTTCTACAGAATAAATCCAAGGCAATTTTACATTGTCCACAACAACTTTCACAACTTTAGGAGGCAGATGACACCCTATAAATAGCAAAGTGTATAAAATACAATGACATAGAAGGTACAAGGTAATTTCTGAGATCCAGGTTTTTTTATGTGGCTGTAATATATGCCATGAGGTTTGATATATATTCATCCAATCAGTAAAATTTTCTCTCTTTATCATTTGTAATTCTTCTTCACTTTTCCCAGTATTCTTTGTGTATATATCTTAGTTTCAAGGTGTAGTTCAGTGCAACTCAAAATACCATTCTCTGACAGGCATCATCAGTATCGCTTGGTAGCTTGTTTAAAATACAAAATCTTAGAACCTAGTACATACCCAATGAATCCAAATCTCTGAGGGGAGGACAAGAGTCTCTGTTTTAGCAAGCCCTCCTATTTCTTCACATGCATGTTCCTCATTTTATATGATCAATGTTCTAACTCTAACTTTTTAAAGATATTTTATCCATGGTCAGTTATGATTACATCTGCCAAAATATTGAAAGCACTGATTAGGAAAACAATTATTTAGAGATATTTAAAATTCTCATAAGTACTTATTAATTAACTACTACTTCTCAGTAATAACTTTGTTAAATTAATAGGTATGGTTTTTATTTAAATACTAGGTGCTTGACTCTTTATGTTCCAGGAGTTTGATAATCATATCAAAACATGAGTTCTTAGAATAACATAGGGAAGA
>VMDO01036800.1:0-14841 GCA_007922755.1 Pedetes capensis
AGTGTGTATAGTTTTCACAGCCTTTTTATTTTGATATGTAAATATGTTCAAATATAATGTTTTATACATTTTTATACAATGAATTGATGTTTTATATTTTGGTTGTAAACCTCAGTTATTGGTGTAATAGATGTTGCATTTTATTTTTGGATTTTTTTTTTTTTTTCAGCTATAAGTGGTAAAGCTTTGGTTCTTCTTACTTGCTGGTCTGCATGAAGCTAACTTTTCGAGTTTGCTTATTTCCACCTATGGGGCCACTTCCTTTGCCTTGTTACTATATCACTTTTTATATGCTTATTTGCTATGGCTGCATTATTGTGGATGCTGACATTCAAATATGAGTATTATGAGAGTTCTAATGTGTTTTCTACTTTTATGGCTCTTATCAATTTTTAGCTTTTATATTTGGAAAATATAAGTGACTTAAAAAGTTCAAGAAAACCAGAGCATTGGATACAGGTCATTTTCTTGGTATCTTTAGTTAAAGAAAGGAATGCTTATCAGAGGCAAAGCTTTCTGAAAGGTTAATATCTTGCTGCCTAACACTACAAGGGCACGGGTTTAGCAGAAAGTTTAGTTTTCAGAAAAATACAGGAATTATTGGCTCATAAATATGAAAAGGAAAGGAAGAAAACCTCAAGACAATCTACTGTGATTTTTTAAAATACCCCAAATTTGATTAGTATTTTAAAATGCTTAAAGTACTTTCACATGTAATATATCATTTGAAACTCACAAATATACACTTCATATTTTTATAGAAAGAGAGCAGAGGTCCAAATAAATTATATGAATTATGCAAGGTCATACAGCTAGAAAAGTGGCAAAACCAAGGCCAAATACTCCTCCTCCCCACCACCTCCCTGAATTCCTGGTGTCCTCCCTAGCATTGTTTGGATTACGTCATGCAGATGAGTAGGCATTTTGGAAAATATTCCTAGACTCCGTTGGACTATTGGAGCATGATTTGAGATTGAACTATAAATAGTTTATGAATTACTACAAAAGAGCAAAATAACTAAGAGCAATTCTTACCCATTTGCTTACATTTTGCCTAATGTTAGAACAGTTTTACACAAGGTAAAGAGTATACCTTAGAGAAAAGGCATACGGGACCAACATTGCACTCTGCACCTTCTCACTGAAGAGAGCATCCAGGACAGCTCTCAGCTTATGCAAAGCCAGACTGTTCTCAGGCCCATGAGGGAAGGAATTCTTTCTAGATTTCCCTTGCTCCCAAAACACTGAAAAGTTACATTTGAATTTTACATAATTATGAAACATGAGTTGAAATTAATCATGTTACATATAACTGTGTGTAATGGATTAATCTAAGAGTGAGTAAAATATTTATGGAATATCAGTTTAATAAGGATAAATAGTGTGGTGCTATTGAGTCAGTTGTCTGGTCACAAGGAGATTTTATAAATGTAGTGGTTTTGTCCTTTACCCCTGGACATTTTAATTGAATACATCTGGGCTAGAAATCCAGAATGTCTTGTTTTTAGAAGTGTCTTAGGTGGTTTTGCATATCCAAGTTTGAGAACCACTGACTTGGACCTCTACTGTGGAGGACCTTGACTGATAATATATGGGTTATTTCCTGTAATAAACTATATAAGTTTAGTTCTCTAGATTTTGTCCAGTAGTCAGTCATTTGTGTGCTCCTTAGTTATTTAGTAGAAATTACTGGTTATATGTTATGACCCCAGGACTAGGAATGTAAATGTGCAATAAGACAGCCTATGCCTCCCAAGCCTGAAGCCATAGCACTGTGGATCTGATCCTGTCAGATCTCAGAAGCTAAGCAGGGTCGGGCCTGGTCAGTACCTGGATGGGAGACCTCCTTGGAATACCAGGTACTGTAGGCTTGGGAGAAGGGCCCAGCAACCCACTCCCAAAAATCAATCCGCCATTGAAAACCCTATGAACAGCAGAAAAGCACTGACAGTAGTGTTTTGCCTGTTGTATGTAAGGTTGCTCTGAGTTGGACACTGACTCAACAGCAACTAACAACAACAACAATATGACAAAACTATAACCAAAAATAATTATGAAATGAAGTGAGTTAGAGTTAATAATGACAAGGAAAAAGTGCCAACAACAAAAATATTTTCATGAACTTTGTATTTTATAGCCATGTCAGTAAATGAATAATAAAACTAACATTACAGTACAAAAAAAAAAAAAAGATAGGATTTTTAAGTTATATTGATGAGGCTGGAAATGTAGCTCAGTTGGTAAAGTGCTTGCCTAGCCTGCACTCAAAGCAACTGATGTAGAAATAGGGAAAGACTTCAACATAAGGGTAAGTTTACAGAGATTCATAAAATCTCATTTTACAGTAAATTCCAGAAATTACCATACTATCCAGGCATCTGTTTTGGGGAGGATCAAGTCTATAAAGACTTTTAAATGTCTTCATAGTTGAAATTTTTTAAATACAAGTTCAGAGTCACATATAATAGAATCAAGATAACTCATATTCTCTTTCACTGACTTTACAATCACTGTACCATCATTTTGTATTTCTCATGCACTTAAATATATTAATGTAGTGTACACCAAGGCTGGAGGCACATACTATGCTGAAGCAAGCTTGAATGATTTCAAACTGCTATGAACTTATCCTTAAAACCAGTGTGTACCTGAACCCAAAATATTACTGAGAGGTTTCCTAACTATCTTTTATGTGAAATACAGTGTTTATTAAAAGATAAATAATAAAATGTACTAATTTAAAGCTTACATAATATTAAAACTCAATAGTAATTGCACCTATTGTTTATAACTTAGACCAATAAACTACTTTTTCCAAGTTTTTTTTTTTTTTCCACTGATGGTGATTATTATTTCTGGAGCATGATAATAGAAAACAGGCAAAGCTACTTTTGTTTCTGAATTCTCTACAGACAATACACCCACTTATTGCCTGTACTTGGTGGGATGGGCAGCACTTTCAGCTTTCCCTTGCTGTTCATGAATGGAGTGAAAAGATTGGTTGTAGTGACCCCCAAAGGACACTGTTCTTATCCAAAAAAATAGGATGAGAAGGTCTGAATTGGGTATATAAGAGACAATGGGGATATAAATGAAAGGACAGATCTAAGAAATACAAGTAATGGATAACTGGAATTTAAATTAAGAAAATTTTGAATTAGAATGACGTGGAAAATTGGTATATATTAGCCAGAAATAGAGAAGTTTTCAGAGGAGTTGGTTTGTGGAGGAAGACATTACTCTAAATAATGGTAGCATCAAAGAATAACTGCTTTGTTTTAGTATCTCTGCTTCTCACAATCTGGTCTTGCCAGTTGGAATTATATAACTATTAAAAGAGAAAACAAAGACATTTTTAAACCATAAATATTTTCAAACAGCTAACACATTAAATTCTATTATTTTAGAAAGATTTGGAGAGTTTCACTTAAATTAATACACTTTGTCATTTAAAAATGATTTTGTGCTGGGCACAATGGTGCATATTTGTAATCCCAGCAATTTGGGAGGCAGAGGCAGGAGGATTGCAGGTTTGAAGCCTGCATAACTTAGTGAGACCCTGTAATCAAGATAAAAAATAAAAAAAGGTATTGGAAGTTGCAGCCCCAGTGGTAAAGTGCATGCAAAAAAGTATGTATGAGGTCCTGGGTTTAGCCCCTCAGTACTGCAAAGAAGATTTTTTAAAATATTTTTATTTTTACAAAATTGTTCAAATTAAGAATGAAAGTTCAGATAAAGATTTATTTTTATTATTTGACTAACATGTGACTAGTATTTTATGAAATTCATATCATTCTGTCTATATCAGACAGATTGAGAGTTTGTTGCTTGATTCTATATGTAATCTGATTCTTTGAATTCATGATGGACATATTTCCTTTGTCTATAGATGGCATTGTTGTAACATCTCCATGAAACTTGAATAATAATAGAATCATTGGATTCACCATTCCTATGAATTCAAATAGGATTTTTCCAAGAGTTTATTGTAATTGGTATTTGATATTAACCCTTCATTTAAAAATGTTTAATAGCTAATGGATATTATAGATTGCCAGCATATATTCAATCCATTTCGTTTTTTCCTCATTTACAACTGAGCCTACTTTCTGTTCTTCAGATATACTAGGCATGCTCCAAACTCACTATTCTTTACTATAGCTTTTTTCTTAATCTGGAATGCTTTCTCCAGATACCTACATGGCTTACTCCCACTCTTGCTTCAGATCTTTGTGCAAATGTCGTCTTGAGGAAATCTTTCCTCATCACCCTATTTATAATTGCAACTTAAATCTCCTACTTCTTATTCCCCTTTCCTACTTATTTTTTCTCCTTAGCATATCTGGAAAGCTGTATATTTTGTTACTTTCTTCATTGTATCTCTCCCCTTTGCTAAATATTAATTCCATAAGATAAGAACTATATCTATCCATTTGACTTCTGAATCCATTGTACCCAAACCAATACCTAGAATAAAGCAGATATTCAACTATTTGAATAAATGAAAATAGGATGGATGGAAAAGATGAATGGAAATATGAATGACTGAAAATAAGTATAAGTAAATATATAGATGAATATCTGGTGATAGTATTCTGTATTTTTTTGGTATACATAAAAGATAACCCCATACAAAATTGATTTTTTTTTTTTTTTGGTTGGAGAAGTTTTTGTTAGTCTGCCTGACAATATTTGAGATAAATTGGCATCAGTCATTATTAAGCTGCAGTAATGCTTAGAGTGCTGTAAAATTGGAAATCAAATACATTTTTAAAAAACTTCTTAGCTGTGATAAAACAATACTTTTTCAGCTTTGATAGAGTTAAACAAATTCTTCCCTTTGTTCTCTCTGATGATATATCAAGTATCTTTTTATCACTGATTGGTTTTGCCCTGGCTAGACATTAAGGCATGAGATCTCTTTATTTTTGTTTGTAAGTCCTAGACATGTATGCAGTCTTAACTTTCAAATCAATAAAATGACATTTTAGAGTTGCCTAAATAGATGACTACACTGGTTTGTGTGGGACTCTTAGTACCCTGGAGCTACAGTAACTGTATTTTGGAGTAATTGGAACTACTTTGACTCTAGATGCCAATAACTGTGTGTTACATGCCAGTTTTGATAGTTTCAGTGTAGGTAATAGACTAGAAGTTTGGGAGAAAGCTCAGGATTCCTCATTGATCACATTAAAAGGCTGATGCTCTGACTCATCCAAACCCCTCAGTCCACAGCAGCTCACGCACACACACACACACACACACACACACACACACACACACACACACACACACGTATGCATATATACACAGCCTAGGTATACCCAAAATTTGGGGCCTACCCAAAATCTTAAGGTACAAATTAGTTGGATTGTACAGTAAGAAGATGTTGAACATATTAGAGCCATCAGATTGTGTCTTTCAGAGGATTTACCTGGTTCTGAGTTTTCTTTTCCTTTTTGAGTATGGGAATTCCTGTTTGATTTTAGGGCAATTCATCTAACAATAACTGCTTTGCCAAAATGCGCTTTTTTGCATTGAACAAATACTGCATTTGTTTTATACTATACTGTGTGCTTGTGTTCATCACTTTATCTTTGTATTTTTATTCTTTGCATCCTGTAGCATGTTTGCTGGTGGCTTGTTTTCTCTTTGATATTTCAACTGATTGACATATCAGATTTTTTTCATCTGTAAGAAACTAGTTCTACAAGTATGCAATATGCACTAAGATTTCCATCCCTTTTCTTTTCCAACTTAAGGCACTAAGCATCACTTTACAATTCCTCTGTGTCTAGGATTCTAACATATTTTCACCTTATGGTTTCTGTTCCTTGATAAATTCTAAAGTTTATATTAAAATATTCAAGTTTACAGAAGCTATAGCCTTTATCTTATACTTCTAGGCAAATATTACAGTTCCTTATTTTTCGACAGCTTCGCAAAGGCTGAAAAATTTGCCTCGTACTTCCCTCAAAGCCAAACAGTTGCTTCAAACTTCATCTGCAAAAAGAGGTAACTACAGCCTCTTACTAAGTTTAAATTTTCAACAAATGGTATAGCTAAATCTCACTCTTTTGGCATTGTGAGTCAGTGATGTCTAGTAAGGCATATTTCAGTCTTTTTTTCCTTAATAGTAAAATAATGTGGGTTAGTTATCTGTTGTGTGGAAACATATTTTCTAGAGGTATGTATTAAATTGCTCTTCTAAAAGGAGTAAATGGTAGAGAACTAATCCTTTCTCTTACCAATCTAAAACCAAAGGTCATTGTTTTAACCTAATTTGATTTGAATTAAGTGCCTTAAAGTGATTCAAATGTCAGACATTCTATATGTTAATTTTTTTCCTTGGATATTGATTTTTCGGTTTATCTATAGGATGAAATGGGAACAATTTTGCATTAGAAGCTGACTGAAGTTCAAGCACAAGTGGTTGTGGTCATCTAATATGTTTGGAATATTTATAGATTAGCAACTTTTGTAAGAACTGAGTGTTGAAGAAATATATGAAAGTTGGACACCAAAGGTACAACATTGGTTTCAAGAGATTGAATGTACGGGTAGGTAGAAGGAAGTGAAAGAAAACACTGATGTTGGATGTACCAGCAGTACTAGGAATAAATAGAAGCCTCGGAGAAAATAGGACAGAACAAATGTAGGCAATGAGGGAAAATATTTCCCCTCCCTGGGACGTATAGCTTTTCTGATATCTTCAGAGCTCAAAAAATAACAAAGTATATAAAGCACTAAAGAAACTTATGAAGGAAGAGAAAGTTTGAGATTTGATTTGTTGAAAAAAAAGATTCAGTGAACATGGTTACAAAAATATTATAATAGATGTTTTAGCAAATTCATTACTTTCAGTATTTTGGCAATGACTTAGTGGATTGAGTATAAAAAATTAGTTGTAGATAATAGAATCTGAAGGAAAGAGAATAGTCAAATAGAAATGTAGGATGTATGAGTGTTTGTGTACTAATATGAGAAGTTGACTATAAGCTCCAATGTGAATATCTTAGTCAAACATGTTAGACTTAGACATAGTAGACTGAGATAGAATAATGTCATAATCAGAAATAATAGGCTGCATACATTATGTTCTTTTGATAGAGAAAGAGATGACTTTGGGGATTTTATAGAAAGGAGTCTTTCTTTTGTAAAAGTTTACCAAAAGGAAACAAAATTGCAGTATACTCTTCATCTCTGCAATAAACAGTATTTACAGAGTAATAACAATATAAGAACTGAAATTGGATTTAACCAACAGTTACAATATACTTACATTAGCAGAAAGTAAGACTTCTGGGAAGTAGAGGTAAATGTCAGCAAGAAAATTATATTTTCATTTAATCTATGGGAAAGCCAATACATAAAATCTTTACTGATGAGTCAAACTAGAGATACGCACTTTACACATAGTAAAAAGCAGATAAATGGGGAAAAAAAACTATTTCAGAGTTTCAGATCCAGCAGTCCCACTACTGGGGATACACACACACACACACACACACACACACACACACACACACACACACACACACGCACACCCTACAGCCATAGCATTGTGGCATCCGATCCCATCAGATCTCGGAAGCTAAGCAGGGTTGAACTTGGTTAGTACTTACATGGGTGACCACCTGGGAACACCAGATACTGTAGACTTGGAAGAAGGACCTGGTAACCCACTCCCGAAAATTAGCCCGCCATTGAAAACCCTATGAATAGCAGAGAAGCACAGACTATATCTATGTACACACACACACACACACACACCTATAAATAAAATGAAACCAGTATCTTAAAAATACTGATTTCATTTCCTTTGGATATCTGTACTCCTGTGTTTATTGTAGGTATTCACAATACCCAAGATTTGGAATCAAACTAAATGACCCAACAACAGATGAGTAAGCTTTTAAAAATATGGCACGCATGGAATATTATTCAGCCATTAAAAAGGATAAAATCCTGTCATTTATGAAAACATGGATGGATCTAGAGGGCATTATGCTAAGCATAATGAGGGAGGCACAGAGAGACAAATTTATATGACCTCACTCTTACGTGGAATCCCAAAAAGTTAACTGTATAGAAATAGAAAGTAGAATAATGGTTATCAGAGATAAGGAGTGAAGGCAGAAGGGGAAGGTAGGGAGATTTTTTCAATGGATACAAAGTTACAAGTGGATAGAAGGAATAAGTTCTGATGTTCTATTCATGGTAGGGTGATTATGGTTAACAATAATGTACTGTGCCTATCAGAATAGCTAAATAATACTGGGAGAAAATAACTAGATAAGCTTTTGCATGCTTTCACTATAAACAAATGATAAATGTATGGGGTAGGGGTAAGCTAAGTACCCTGATTGGCTCATTACACAATATATACATGAATTGAAACATCACATTTTGCCCCATAAGTACATATACAAATTTTATAAAACATGAGGATCATTATGGAACTGTTTAAATCTTGGGCTTCTTTTCTGAGACCTCTAGATAATTTTTAGTACTTCCTTGGCTATGGGTGGTGGTGTTAGGTGCCATCGAGTTGGGTTTGACACATAGCAACCCTATGTACAACAGATGAAACGCTCCTTAACACTGCCATACTCACCACCATATCAGTGCTTCTCTGCCATTCATAGGGTTTTCAATGGCTGATTGTTTCAGGAATGGGATGCCAAGTCTTTTCTCTAGCTTGCAGTACCAGGTATTCCCAGGCATTCTCCCATCCAAGGACTAACCAGTCCGACCCTGCTTAGTTTCCAAGATCAGATGAGATTGGATGCCATGATGCTATAGCTGCAGACGGCTATTGGTGAGAGGGAGGTAAAAACAGATTAACTAGACTGGGGATGTAGCTAAGTAATAGAGTACCTGCTAGCATGTTCAAGGCCTAGGTTTAGTCCCCAGCATCATGAAACAAACAAACAAACAAAAATAACTGGAAAGAATTGTGTTATCTAAAATAGGGAAAGGGATTAATATACCATAAAAAAATGAGGGATTTTAAATTTATGTAAATTTTATTTAGTGTCTTTGTAAACTGCTTTATAATCTGGTAGATTTATAAAATTTTAAACTTTTACTTAGAGATTTTATGCTGTTGTGTTTGTTAGCTTAAGAAGACCTTTAAGTTCTTGTTGAATTTTTTTAGTTTACCTTAGGGGTTATGTTATTTTTGTGACTGAGCTACCAAATTACCCTCCATAATAAGATGACAAGATAATCCATTCTCAACTGTTATGAACTGGAATTCCTGCATCTCTAGCTGTCTTGACTTTAAAAAGAGAAGTTTGTGTATATTATGTGTTTAGTTTTTTTTTGTTTTGTATTATTTCTTAGTTATTCAGTAATCCATGCTTTCATATTTTTAATTGATGTTATAGCTTGGGGATTATCATACTCCTCTATAAGTTTTGAACCAATTGAGAAATGAATACAGATATAAGATAGGATTCAAAACATTAGCTTAGTTACTGGTGGAGCTGAATTGGAGACTGCCTCTTAGTTCTAAGGCCCTCTCCACCAAGAATAGCTACTGTTCTGAATTTGTATAGCAATCACTTCCTTACTTTTCTGTATGATTTTATCATCTACATGGATAGTAATGAAACTATAATTTTGCCTCTTTGTTTTTCAGTCTGCGTTTCACACTGGGTAGCCTAGGCCAACCTCAAACTCACTCAGGAGCCCAGACAGACCTTTAACTTGTGATCTTCCTGTCACTCCCTCCCAATTGCTAAGATTGTAGACATGTGCCACCACACCTAGCTTTTGCTTTTTTAATAAATGTCTTTTCTTAAGGTTGTCTTTATAGTTTTCTCCATCCCTTTTTCTTTTTTGTTTTGTTTGTTTGTAGAAACCAACAGGTTATTCTATAGAAATTCTTACAGGCTGGATTTTATTGATTGCTTTTTGAAGGCATCATTTAGTAAGTTCTTCTCTATTATCTTTAGATTTTGTTGCTGTTGTTAGGTGCCATGGGGTCGGTATCCAACTCATAGCGACCCTCATAGGATTTTCAATGGCTGTTTCGGGATTGCCTTGGGACTGGGTTGCCAAGTCCTTCTCCCATTTTGCGGTGCTGGGAATCGAACTCCAGACCTCAGAAACTGCAGAGCAGTGCTCTTACCAACTGAGCTAAATCCCAGCCCATCTTTAGATTAGCAGTTTGTTGTTGTTAGGTGTTGTTAGGTGCCGTCAAGTCAGATCCTACTCATAGCAACCCTCATAGGGTTTCAATAGCTGATGGTTGGGTATTGTTTGGGAGTAGACTGCTCCGTCATTCTCCCATGTTGTTTGCAGTGTTGGGGATCCAGCCCAGGTCCTCAGAGAAAGTGTGGAGCAGCACTCTACCAACTGAGCTAAACCCCAGCCCAGAAATTAGTAGTTAGGTCTAGGCAATTAGATTAAGTTTGGTGGTTTTGGCAAAATTAGTTCATCAATGGTCATGCTTCTTCATCATAAAGTGGAATTTCCTCTTTTGTGCATTGCTGGCAGACATTGATACTTAGTGCCTAGAACTTTAATAATTACATATTACAAAACCACCAGCTCTTAGATTTATTGGGGGTTTTTTTTCTGTTTTTCTGTTTTTAATTTCATTGATTGCTGCTTTTTATTATTTCCTTCTTGGTTTAGGTTTATTTTACTCTTTTTTGTCTTGGTTCTTAAAGCCTTTAAATTATTGACTTACAACTTTCCTCTTTCTAATTATACCCCACAATTTTGATGATGTTTTCTATTCCATGTAGATTTTTATTTCCACTGAGAAATGTATTGTTTAATTTCTAAGTGCTTAAAGATTTTCCTATTCCCAAGAAAGGGGATCTAACAGAATGTGGAAATTACAAAACAATATCATTAGTATTACATGCAAGTAAAATTTTCTTAAAAAATCATTCAAAAGCAATTGCAGGAGTATATAGACAGGGAAATGCCAGAAAATCAAGCCAGATTCACAAGAGGGCATGGAAGCAGGGACATCAGTGTTGATGTCAGATATTAGCTGAAAGCAGAGAATACCAGAAAGATATCTATGTTTCATTGACTATGCAAAGGCATTTGACTATGTGGATCATAACAAATTATGGATAACATTGTGAAGAATGAGAGTACCAAAGCACTTAATTGTACTCATGGAGTACATTGTACATGGACCAGGAGGCAGTCATTCAGACAGAACAAGGAAATACTGCCTGGTTTAAAGTTGCAAAAGATATGCATCAGGGCTGTATCTGTTCACGGTACCTCTTCAATCTCTACGTTGAGCAAATAATCAGAGAAGATGGACTTCATGAAGAAGAATGTGGCATCAGGATTGGCAGAAAACTCATTAACAAACTGTGTTAGGCAGATAACACAACTCTCCTTCCTGAAAGCGAGGAGAATTTGAAACATTTACTGGTGAAGATCAAAGGACACAGACTTCAGGATGGATTGCTCCTCAACATCAACCAAAAAAAAATCCTTACAACTGGGTCAAGAAGCAACTTCTTGATAAATGGAGAAAAGACTGGGGTTGTCCAAGATTTTCTTTTACTTAATTCTATAATCAACACCCATTGAAGTTAGTTGTTAGGTGCTGTTGAGTCAATGTCAGACTCATAGCAACCCTGTGTCTAACAGAAGAAACACTATTGTCAGTGCTTCTCTACTATTCATAGGGTTTTCAATGGCGGAACCCATTGAAGTAGCAGTCAAGAAATCAAAAGACATTATATTGGGAAAGGCTGTCACAAAAGATCTCTTTAAAGTGTTGAAAAGTAAAGATGTCACATTGAAGACAAAGGTGTGCCTGACTCATGCCATATTTTCAGTCACATCATATACTTGTGAAAGCTGGACATTGAATAAAAGAGACCAGAAGAATTGATGCTTTTGAATTATGGTGCTGGAGATGAATATTAAAAATGCCATGGACTGCAAAAAAGAACCACCAGATCTGTCCTAGAAGACGTGCACCCAGAGTGCTCTTTGGAATCAAGGATGGCTAGAGTGTGTCTTACATATTTTGAACAAATTGTCAGGAGGAACCAATCCTTGGAGAAGGACATCATGTTTTGGAGAGTGGCGAGTCAACAAAAAAAGGAATACCTTCAACTGCATGGATTGACACAGTGTCTGCCACAATGGGCTTAAACATAAAAAAGAGCATACGCCTGGCACAGAATCAGGGAGTGTTTTATTCTGTTGTACATGGGGTCTCTTTGAGTTCTGCCTGACTCAACTGTACCTAACAACAATAACAAAGATTTTCCTGTTAGGTTTTTATTATGTCTAGTTCTATTATGGTCAGAGAATGTACTTTTTCTAATTCTTTTAAAATTATTGAGGTTTGCTTTATGGTATGATCTTGTTATATATTCTGTAGGTGCTTGAAAAGAATGTATGTAGTGTGTTGCTTTTAAGTGAAATGTTGACTAGATCCTGTGTCTAAATATCAATTAGCTCCTGCAGTTGATGGTATCATAGAGACCTTCTCTATCCTTGCTAATTTCCTTTCTAGTTCAGTCAGTCATTGAGGAGTGAGTAATGGAGAGTTGGATTTGTCTAGTCATTCAATTCTATCATTTTTTCCTTCACATATTTACATCTCTATTGTTTAGTACACAGACATTTAGGATTTTGTGTGTTCTTGGTAGCTTGACCTTTATATCATTATGTATTGTCCCTCCTCATCCTTAGCAATTTTCTTCTTAACCCTTAACTGACATCATATGAGCTTCTGGGCTCATATATGACCCCATGACACATACACCCCTGTGCTTAAGTAATTGATACAGCACCCCATGTCTTGCACCTGCCTGGAGGTCTATTTTGACCACATGTAACCAGTTAAGGGTCAATTTTCTGATATATTAGGATGTAGCTTTTCTTTGTATTATTTGCATGAGAGAATGTTTTCCATCTTTTATTTTCAATCTCCACATACATATATATATACATACATACATACATATATACATACATACATATATACATATACATACATACATATATATGTATGTATATGTGTGTGTGTGTGTGTGTGTGTGTGTATATATATATATATATAGAGAGAGAGAGAGAGAGAGAGTGTGTGTGTGTGTGTGTGTGTGTGTGTGTGTGTGTGTGTACTGGGAGTTGAACCCAGGGGGTCAAGCTTGCATGCTCTGCAAGTGCTGGACCACTGAGCTGCACCCTCAGCCCATTTTCTTACGTTTTCAGACAGGGTCTTGCTAAATTATACAGACTGCCTCTGGTCTTGAACTTGTGATACTCCTGCCTCCGCCTCCCAAACCACTGGGATTATAGGCGTGCGCCACCCCGCCTGGCCCTAGTTTTTTTTAATTATAAATGTTGGTGGAGTAATCTCCCTATATTATATTTGAAGTTTCTTGTACACAGTCTAAAGTTGTTTTTTAATCCACTCCATCAAATCTCATTTAATTGATGTATGTAGATCATTGATATGTTGTCTTATATCTTATATCTGCCATTTATTTGTCCTTTTCTGTTGGCTGTGTTTTTCATTTCTCTGTTTTCTTTTTCTTGCCTTCCTGTGGGCTAGTTGATCATTCTTAAGAATCCCATTTGGACATATGTGGTTTTGAAAATATATATTTGCATAGTTATTAATAGTGATTACTCTAGGTATTACATATAAATAACAGATTAGTTAGTTGGTGTCATCATTTTTCAAATTTAGGTCAGATATACCAACCTTACCTTCCTTTATGTCTCTTTTCCCTGTTTCATTTTAATACAGTTGTCTTAATCATTTCCTCTACATGCATTCTGAATCACACCACCACTTTGTTTTTTTCCAATACTGAGTCGTTGAATCCAGGGCCTCATGCATGCTAGGCAAGTGATTTACCATAGGACCATTTTTACTTTTTTGAGACAAGATCTTGCTAAGTTACACAGGCTACCTCTGTCCTTAAATGTATAATCCTTTTGTCTCAGCCTCTCAAGTCACTGGGATTATAGGCATGTGCCATGGCTCCCAGCTACTATTTTAATTTTTATTTCAATCCTCACAAGTCATTTTGAAAATTCAAGAGGGTTAGACAAATCCATTGTATTTGCCCATATTTTTGCTTATCTCATTCTCCTTTCTGATGTTCCAAGTTTCCTTCTTTTTATTATATCCTTTGTGTTTAGAAAATCTCTTTAGTCATCTATTTGGGGTTGGTCTAACAACCACAAATTCTCTTGGATTTCCTTTGTCTGAAAGTATCTAGATCTTCCCTTATTGGGGTTTCTTTGTTTTTTGCGGTATTGGGGAATTGAACCCCAGGGCCTCACGCATGCTTTTTTGCAAGTGCTCAAGACAAGGTCTCAATAAGTTATTCAGGCTGCTTCTGTCCTGGAACTTGGCAATCCTCCTGCTTCTGCCTCCTGATTGGCTGGAATTAAAGGCATGTGCCACCATGCCCAGCTTTAGATCTTCCTTTAATTCTTGAAGGATACTTTCTCAGGGTATAGGATTCTGAGTTGACAGTTCTTTTAGCTCTTGAAAAATATTGTGCCACTTTCTTCTGGTGGTTTGTGACAACAAATCCACAGTCATTAGAATTGATTTCCAATCTAGGCATGGTGGCACATGCCTGTAATCCCAGCTATACAGCAAGACCCTATCTCAAACCATGTTGTTGTTGTTGTTGTTGTTGTTAGGTGCCGTCGAGTCGGTATCCGACTCATAGCGACCCTCTGTACAACAGGGGAAACACTATTGTCAGTGCTTCTCTGCTGTTCATAGGGTTTTCAATGGCAGATTGATTTTTGGGAGGGGGTTGCCAGGTCCTTCTCCCAAGCCTACAGCTTCTGGTGTTCCCAGGTGGTCTCCCA
>VMDO01036801.1:0-14809 GCA_007922755.1 Pedetes capensis
GACTCGACTCGATGGCACCTAACAACAATAACAACAATATAGGATAATTTTTTTGTATTCTGATTGGCCAGCCTTTTCTTTTGTAGGTTCTGGGAATTAATTAATCATAAAGAGACCATCCAATATGATATTTAAACAAAAAGTCACAAAGTATTTCCAGAGCACATTCTCATTAGGTAGGTGACACCATAGTTTCTAGAAATGAACAATAATATACATGACTCAGGTAGACTGTGCAGTGGAGTTTGTCTTAAGGAAACAGAGCAAAATATCACATTTTATAAATTAAAAAAAAAATGTTGACAAAGAGCCAAATTGAATTTCTACAATTGTTCAAACACTTTTAATCTTTCAAGTTCCTACTACTTTGTAAGATCTATGAGGAACCACAATTGTTTTATCTACAGTTAGAACAGGACTTTTACAAAACAAAATGACTATATTGTACATCTCAATCTATAAATATAGAATTTTTCTTTTTCTGTTTGAATAAAAATGAATTGTGGGGCTACTAATAAGTATAGAGTTTATTTCTAGGGTGAGGAAAATGTTCTAAAATTGATTGTGGTGACGGTTGTACAATTCTGTGAATATACTAACCATCACTGAATTGCACACTTTAAGTGGGTGAAATGTGTGGAATGTGAATCACATCTCAATAAAGCTGTTGTAAAAAATAAATCGTGATGTGCTTTGCATAGAGTTGTGTGTAAAATAAAGTTCTGTGGTTTGTCATCACATTGCCTATAATGTTTTCTGTACCAGCCAGGAAAGAACTCCCATTAGGAAACATGTTTTCAGAGGACTCATCTTTTGAGACTCCCTTTCCTCCTTGTTTGTTCTCATCTGCCCTTATTCTTTTTCCAATTCATTTTTTCTTTTTTCTTTTTCTAGTACTGCAGTTTGAACACATGGCCTTGTGCATGCTAGGCAAGTGTTGCACTACTGCTCTGAATTCTCAGCCCCTTTTTTTATTGTTTATTTCGATATAAGATGTCACTAAGTTGTGCAGACTGCCTCTGGCCTTGAACTTGTGATCCTCCTGCCTCTGCCTCCCAGGTTGCTGGGATTATAGGCATGTACCATGGAGCCTGGACTTTTTCAAATTCTTTCACTCTCTTGGCTGGGATAAAGGGCAAGGCAGATGGAGGGGGATTTTCCAATTTCCCTTTGTATGTTTTTGCTGTTCTGAACCCTGAGATTACATAATTCCTCTTTAGCGTAAATGCTCTATAATATAACTACTATAGTATGGATTTCAATGCAAAGCAAATAGCCTTGAAGGATTCAAGGAATTTATCTTGACTGGAACCACTTGACTATTATCTTAAGAGGCTCTTATGTTCTGCTGTGCACTCTCACCTTACTGAGGAAAATATGACACACCATATTATGTAATCCCTATTTCTTAGAAAATCTATTGCTCCCCTCTCTTTAAATATCTGCAGTGATTATTCACCAGTAGACTTTTTTGCCTTCTACACTTTTATTCTTTAAGATCTTCCATTAAACTGTAACACTGTGAATAAAACTATATAGGCATTATTGTATTATCTCCAACAGCTTTGATGACTGTACTTTAATCACTAAATTCCTAAGCCCTAGAGTATGAGTCAAAATTAAGGTAAACTACTTTTCTCTTGCCACAAATCTGAAATGAGTCATTAATGAACAAAACTCTTTAAAACTCTTTAATTTAGTGGAATCATCCTTAACACATAAAATTGGGAAAACATTGTCAAGTTTTTCTATCCATTTACTCACATATTGTGAGGGCTTCTGTATTTTAGACTTTGGAAGAGGTAAATAAGATATGAGTTAGGATCCAAAAGACAGTGATCAGACAACTAAATAACTATAACTATTCTCAAATATTTTGGAAGATTCCACACAGGATCTAGGATCTAGAACCCTCAGTGAGTTCACAGTTCACAAAGGGTTTTCTTCAAACCTTGGGCTCTTTTCTGGTCTGTGGATGGCTGTCTTCCCACCACATGCAGTTCCTGCTTCAGCCACATCTCATTGCCTTGTACCATGCATATGACATTGACTGGTAGCCCATTCATCTAAACACCCTTAGCCTCTTTACCTGTTCATTTCAAGACTTCAGCATAAAATAAATAGCCTTGAATGATACAGAGAAATTTTTCTTAGCTGGAAAGAGAGTTGGAAAGTCCCTGGGGTCCCAGATGAATAGAGGGACATATTAAATATGTTAATACATGGACTCAGCTCTCCATGTGACAACACACAAACATGGATCATTTTCAGCAGTGTGTTAGTGGAACTGCCTGTCAGATAGAAAGCTGTATCTGGACACATAGGAGGTGCCTAGAAATATTTGTTTAATGAGTGCAGAATGAAGAAGTGAGACTAAATAAATAAATAAATAAATAAAGGCACCTTGGGATCTGAACCACTTCGGCGGGGCACAGGGGCTCCAGCAAGCAAAGGGAAAGGAGGAAGTGGATTTTCCAGAATGATTTGAAGTTCCTGCTATTTGCTCAGGACTCCAGCTCCAAACTTACTCCATCCACTCAGCAAACATCTCTTGAGTATTTACCATGTGCCAGACACTAGATTTACAAAAAAAGAGGGAAATTCCAACTGTATCCTTAAAGAAGAAAGGCAAATACATCAACCAAAGCAGTCATCAACAGCTTCGTTCCTCAAGCATTTCTGTGAGTCAGGCCCTCTGCTAATTCCTTCACATGCATAATCTTATCACTCAATGCAATGAGCTAGACACAAATCTGACTTCATTTTAAAGGTGAAGAACTTAAGTCTCAGCATGGTAAGGGATTTACCAAGGGCCACACAGCCACAGGGCATCTGAGCTAGACTTGGCCTTAGTGCATTCTGGTGCCAGAGCCCCAGAGTGGAACTGGAAAGGGCTCTCCCAACACAGAGGTGGGGGTTACTCCAGCCTGGGGAGCAGGGAGAGTGCTAATACATGCTGAACACCTGTCTCTGCTACACATTCTCACACTTGAGCTGGGCCTAAGAGTTATTATTATTAGGTGCTGTGGAGTCAGTTCTGACTCACAGGAACCCTCATAGGGTTTTCAATGGCTGATTGTTTCAGGACTGCTTTATGAATGGACTGCCACATCCTTCTCCTGTTTGTGCAGTGCTAGGGATCAAATCTGGGTTCTCAGAGAGTACGGAACAATACTCTACCAACTGTACTAAACCCCAGACCAGGCTTAATAGTAGGCATAAGAACAAGAGGAAGCAGCAGGAGGAAAGGCAGAGAGATCCCTGTGCCTGGAGGAAAATCACACTAGAAAGTGAAGGGAAGGCTGGGAACTTGGAAAGAAGGTGATGCAAAGCCATGGGACACCATGTTCCATGATACCCTGCTTTTTCCTTAGTGATTTTTCTTCTCTCCTGAGCCTGCCATGGGTGCATGGATGTGAGGAGCAGAGAAGACAAAGAAAAAGTGAGAAAAAGCTCAGATTTCAGCAACATTCATCTCAAAACTCTCATAGACAATGACTTTCATTTTCAAATGTTTGGATGTAATGATGATTAGTAGAAAGAGGACTCTGAACTGGAGTTAATTATACTTAAGTAGTCTTGAATGCATATTTTTCTTATAAGAAAGAAAACATTCCAGATGAAAATTCCTTGGATAGATTTTTAAAAATGTTTTCATCATTCAGAATTATCCTTAATGTACCTTTATAATTGGAACACTGGAAGACCAATTATGGTTAGATGTTTTCACAGTTCTTGGAACAGCCTTTAGTGTTGGATTAATCCATTAAAGTTACCATACAGGTATATTTTTCTAAGTTGCATCTGTTTTAAAGTACAATGGGTCCTCTATAAAACCAATTTTCATACTATTCTTATTTTTACTTTTGAGGCTATTCTAAGTAAATTGTCTACTTTAAATAATATCAAGATGGTTAGTCATAATTTTGCATTTATGCCATGTGGGCAGCTATTTCTATGAATTATTTTATATCAAGATTTTAGAGAACAACATAAGTAAAATGTCTGTTTTATGAGAAAATGTAGCCACTTTACAGTTATCTTTTTTATAACTGAGTAGGCACATAGTATGCCTGCAGCCATACCACTGTGGTGTCTAATCCCATCAGATCTTAGAAGCTAACAGGGTCAGACCTAGTTAGTACTTGGATGGGAAGACAGCCTGCGAACACCAGGTGCTGCAGGCTTGGGAGAAGGACCCAGAAACCCACTCCCAAAAAGCAATCTGCCATCGAAAACCCTATGAATAAGAGAAGCACTGACAATAGTGTTGTACCTGTTGCACCTGTTGTACACACTATGAGTCAGATACCAACTCGACAGCACCTAACAACAACAACAGGCATATACTATAGCAAACAATCAGGGATTGCCTATGGTGTATAAACTGAAAGGAAAACTCATTTTCATAATTACCTATACATTGCTCAGTGAAAGTAAAATAAATCAGTTTTATGGAAAAATGGACTATTAGCCCCACCAATGCAAACTTTTTAAATAGTCTCCAAATACCACATGGGTTTTCTCATGGTTTTTTTTCTAGTTCACATAAACTTAAAACTCTCCTTAACAAAAATTACTGTTTTGCTCTTTCAAAGATTCTTAGAAGATTACAGAAGGAATGCTTTACTTTGACATCATTTAACAAAAACTTCAGATGAAATGACAAACATATATATATGCCCTAAAAGGAAAGAGATAGTTTGAATACTTATTTTGAAAGAGGGTAGAAAGTTGATAAAATTTGCTTCCAGAACACACAAGTTTCTCAAAGAATTTGCCTAGATTACATAGAGAAACAACAGAAAAACAGGGGAAATCTTTTAAATATGCTGTTAGAATTCAGTAAGGAGAATACAAACATGTAAAGATAATCTATCTTCATTGGACCCCCCCATGCAGGTCAGCTTATGGTGGTGTGGGGGCTTGTACGTTGTTGTGATTCTGAAAGCTATGACACTGGTGTTTCAAACACCAGCAGGGCCACCCATGGTAGACAGGTTTCAGTTGACCTTCCAGACTAAGATGCATTAAGAAATTCAGCAGCCCACTCCTGAAACAATTGTTGTTGTTGTTGTTGTTGTTGTTAGGCAGCATCAAGTCAGGTATAAAACAGTGATACGTCTGGCACTATGTCAGTGCTTCTTTGCTATTCATAGGGTTTTCAATGGCTGATTGTTTCAGGAGTGGGCTGCTGGGTCCTTCCTCCAAGCCGAAACAAGTAGCTATTGAAAACTTTATGAATAGCAGAAAAGCACTGTCAAATATAGTGTTGGAGAATGAGCCCCCCACACCAGAAGGCATTTAAAAGATGACTGGGAAAGAGTTGCCTCCTCAAAGTAGTTGTTGTAGTGTTAGGTGCCTTCAGGTCTACCAATTCTTTTTGATATAGTGACTCTTTGTATTCTTTCCATTTTCTTTTGATGTTTCCTACATTCTTTAATATGTTCCCTGTAGAATCATTCACTATTGCCACTTGAGAATTTTTTCTTCAATTCTTTAAGTGTAAGAGTATGTTCTTCTCTTTTTGTTTTCTCTCTCCAGCTCTTGGCACATGTCACTATAATATTTGTCTTCTCAAGCTGCCCTTTGAAATCTTCTGTTTAGTTCCTTAACTTCATCATGTCTTCCTTTTACTTTAGCTGCTTGATGTCCAAGGGCAAGTTTCAGAGTCTCTTTTGACATGTAATTTGGTCTTTTCTCTTTTTTTCCTGTCTTCTTAATAACCTTTTGCCTTCTTCATGAATGATGCCTTTGATGTCATGCCACAACTCATCTGGTCTGTGATCATTAGTGTCTAACACATCAAATCTATTCTTGAGGTGGTCTCTGAACTCAGGTGGGAAATACTCAAGGTCATACCTTGGCTCTTGTACACTTGTTCTGATTTTCTTCAGTTTTAGTTTGACCATGCATATGAGCAGTTGATGGTATGATCCAAAATCAGCACCTGGTCTTGTTCTGACCTTTGATATTGAAATTTTCCATCATCTTTGTCCATAAGTGTAGTGAATTTGGTTCCTGTACGTTCCATCTGGTGACTTCCATGAGTATAGTCACCATTTATGTTGGTAAAAAACTGTATTTGCAATGAAAAGGTTATTGTTCTGACAAAATTCTATCATGTGATCTCCAGTATCGTTTCTGTAACCAAGGCTATATTTCCAACTACTGAGCCTTCTTCCTTTCCAGCTTTTGCATTCCAGGCACCAATAATTATCATTACATCCTGGTTGCATGTTTGATCTATTCTGGACTGCAAAAGCTGGCGAAAATCTTCCCTTTCTTTATTTGTAGCCTTAATAGTAGGTGCGTAAATTTAAATAATAGTCATACTAACTGGCTTTCCTTGTAGGCATATAGATATTATTCTATCACTCAGTTAGCTGTATTATGGGGGCTTATGTGTTGCTGTGATGCTGAAGGTTATACCATTGTTATTACAGAGAGCAGCAGGGTCATCCATGGTGGACAGGTTTCAGCTCAGTTTGCAAACTAAGATAGACTAGGGAGAAGGACATGGCACCCCACTCCTGAACTAACTAGCCATTGAAAAATCCATGAATAGCAGAGAACTTCTGTCAGATATAGTGCCAGAAAATGAGTCCCCAGGCTTCAAGGCACTCAAAAGATGACTGAGGAAGAGTTGCCTCCTCAAAGTAGAGTCAACTTTAATGATGGAAATGGAGTAAAACCCCAGGGACCACCATTTGCTGTGTGGCATGACTCAAAATGAGGAAGAGCCCCTCTAACATTCATTAATAATTGGAATGTGGAATGTATGTAGTATGAATCTAGGAAAATTAGAAATCATCAAAGGGGAAATGGAACATTCTAGACATCAATGAGCTAAAAACGGATTGGCATGGGCCATTTTGAATCAGATAATCATATGGTCTACTATACCAGGAATGACAGATTAAAGACAAATGGGATTTCATTCATCATCAGAAAAGACTTCAAAGTAAAGTTGACCCTAACGAGAAGGGAGTAAAGACCCTGGGATTTTCATTTGCTGATGTGGCACAACTCAAAATAAAAAGAAATATAGTGGCTGCAACAATAGGCTCAAACATAAAAAGATTGTGTTCATGGTATAGTGTTGAGTAGTGTTTCATTCTGTTTTGCATAGGGTCCCTATGAGTTGGACATAACTCAATGACACCTAACAACAACAGCATTTTTTTGAATATACACAAAATAAAACCAATGATGTTGTTCTTGTCAAAGATTCTTGAAAGGCTCCACAGAGATATTCTTCTTTCATATCTCCTTTGCACTCAGCACCAGCATGCTAAAAGGAGGATGTCAGGATCCTTATCTTAGGAAAACCTTGAGGTGGAGGGGGAAAACCATGCTTAGTTCTGGTCTCTGGGTTAGAAGACAGAGATGTGTACAGTAGAGTCTGGAAGCTCATGAGAAGGACACTTAACCCAATGGGGGATGGGTAAGTTTGGAGAGGCTCGGGAAAGAGATATATGTTCAGTTAAATTTTAAAGATGGTGTTAAGATGTTTTGGTTTGTATCTGAAATGTCTCCCCAAAGGTCATGTGTTGAAGGGTTGGAGTTCAGACATGGGGCCTCTGGGTGGTGACCAGATCACAAGTGCTCTAATCTCATCAATGGTTTATGGATTCACAGTTTAATGGGATACTGGGAGGTGTTGGAAACTTTAGGAGGAGGGGCCTGGTTGGAAGACCCTAGGGGTACACCCTTGAAGGGACTTGAAGGGACTATTTTGTCCCCAGCCCGTTCTATCTTTTTTGTGCTTCCTAAACATTATGAGGTTAGCAGCTTTCCTCTGCCTTGTCCTCCATGCCATGATATTCTGCCTCACCATGATTCAAAAGCAACAGAACCAAGTGAACATGGACTGAGACCTCTTAAACCATGAGCTGAAATAAACCTTTCCTCTTTAAGTTGATTTCTCTCAGGTATTTTGTCATAGCAATAGAAAGTTGGCTAATATAGACTGTGTAGTGATAAAGTAGGTGAAGAAAAGAGAAGGTGTCCCATGCTACAGAATGGCATGGTTGAGATCAGGAGAGGTATAGGCACAGAGAATGTGGAGTGGGACACTACCCGCCATGCTCATCACTGAGCCACTCAGGTGGAAACAGGAAGAGGTGTCTGAAGAGGCAAGTAAGGGCCAGATGGCCTTTCAGACTATTTAAAGAGGACAAGAAACAAGTGCTAAGGAACCTCCTCAATCTAATGAAACATTTTAAATAAGGAGAATGACTTGATCAGAATTGCACTTCAGAACAGCAGGCAGCAGGGCAGAGGATGGATTGAAGAGGGCGAGACTCGAAGTAGGACAACCAGTCAGGGGATAGTTATGATATGATAAGAAATGAGAGGTAATAAGATGCGAGGGGGATGAGGCCTTAGATAAAACTGGCTCACTTAGAGAGTGTGTGAGAAAGAGTAAAGATGACTTTGTACAACCTTGATGAATATTGAAGAAATACTCCAACCCATGTGCAAAATTATCCTTGGATGATACTGCTCTGGCTATGAAAAGCAGTCACAATAGGGCATGTTCTAGAACATTTTTTCTTATCAAAGACTATTTATTAAATTATAGAAGGAAATGAGAAATAGACACCATTTTAATGTGGTCCATCAGCCCCCTTTCGTCATTAGTTGGGGGTTTTATTGGTGGTAAGTGGTAAGGAATGGTTTGAGTCACCCCTCCCACATAAGTAAAATGTGGACATTCTAAATCATTCACTTGCAGAAACAAAACAAACTGAGAACATCAGCAAATGTGATTCAGGAAATACACATCTCATAAGGAGGGTGTAATTGACAGCTTTGTGTCTGATGGTCAAGTACTTAAAGTATTAGTTTACTGTACTTTTAAAATTTTAATTTTCCATTTTAATTTTTAGGTTTTTAATATTGACTGTCACTCAAAATTGAGAGACCATTCATAACAGCAACAGAAAAGATCATTAATAAGGTCTTTAAATATATGGGAAAATTAAATATATGGGTCTAAAATACATAATTTCTAAACAGCATAGGGCATATGTGGTTGATTAGGGTAATCACTTTCCTTTGGTTTGGTTTTCTTTGATTCCTTTCCATTACTGCTTCCAAAAATCTACTTTGAACTCATTCTTAGAGTTTATGAATGCCGAAATAAGTCCTAATTACAGGTACTAGGTTATTTCCTGGTACTACAAAATTCCTATAAATGTCTTATCCCAGAAAAATAGGTCACAGTAAGAATTCTCTTTAATGGTTTGCTAAAGTGTGGTCCAGTTCAGTCTTCCAGGAAAAGATTTGCAAAAGAAATGAGACATATTTTTCATTATCCCTTGTTGTTGGGAAGATATTTAATTATATCTTGTGAGTATGTGTGTAAAGTAGTGTCTGAAAACCTTGCTCTTAAAATGAGTAAGACCAAACTTTAGCAGTAAACATTACTTATACTTACAAGCCTTCAGCCATACCACTATGGCATCCAATCCTGTCAGATTCAGAAGCTAAGCAGGGTTGGGCATGGTTAGTACTTGGATGGGAGTCTGCCTGGGAATACCAGGTGCTGTAGGCTTGGGAGAGGGACCTGGCAACCCACTTCCAAAAAACAAGGAGCCCTTGAAATCCTTATGAATAGCAGAGAAGCACTAACAATACTGTTTTGCCTGTTGTATGTAGGGTCACTATGAGTTGGAAACCAACTTGATAGCACCTAACAACAACAACATACTTACAAAGATTTTATGCATAAATGAGAACTGAATTAGAAAAGAGGATTTTGAAGGCTCCAAACAAAAAGAAACACTACAGAACTGGACATGTTAATTACTCTGATTCAATTAGTACACATTGTATATATGAATTATCATACTGTACCCCATAAATATGTATAATTGTGTCCATTAAAAATAAAAAAATAAGAAAGTAAATAACAATAATGTTGGTTGTAGTCTCATTATTTTAGCATATTTACAACACCATTGAACAAAATAAATCAGTACCACCAAGTTAGTTTGAAAGGAATTATGAATTACAATTTAAAAATTCATCCAGGGGTGAAAGCATAAGGCACTGGTTGGTTGATATGACTGTTGGTGCCATTCTGGTTTTGTGCCACTGTCTGGCTACAGCTTTATGATCTTTTGCTTTTGATCATGGTATTTTAATTCCTTAAGTTACAGGCAGAAAATGATGCTCTGTTTGTTGGGGTGAACATGTGTATAATGGCTGTAACTGGGTACACCTCTGGGCTCTAGTTTGTGCCCTCCCTTTTCTCAATTAAGAGTGATGATTTCCATTCCATATTATCAAAATGATAATAAAATGGGATATATTAGTGTCATTGATCCTAATCATTTCCTTTTCCCTAATGTTCCCAAGCCCTGGGATAATAGGATAATAATACAAGAGGAGGCATCTTGAATGTGTTAGTCTTTCAAGGTACATATTGTGAGTGAGAAAACAGGGGACATAGTACTATCTAAGGTAGACTATCTACCTTGACACTGATTATAGGCACTGGAAAACTACCTGAACAACACGGGGGAAAAAACCTTACAAAAATGTGGTTTGGCTGTGAAGAAAGAGGTTTGGCTGTGAGGAAAGAATACTAATTACAATAATTTCTCAAGACTGCTTACCATGTGCATAATTACCATGCAGCACAGTGATGAATATGTAAATCATTAAGCATGTGTCAGATTAACTTGCACACATTTGAACTACAACATTGAACTCTATTCCCATGTAGTCTGTCTTCATAACTTACCATTCCTGTACTCTGGTCACTGGCCCATAACTTACAATCCTGGAAGCTTATACAAAAGGTCAAGGTGAGGAAGGAATCAAATGTACATTCAAAGAAATAATAACTTTTAAAAATGGTATATTTAAATGTAGACAAGAATGAGGCTATTTGTAAAAGACATGCTGCTGCTCTATATCACAGGCTGTTTTTAAATTAAATTTACCTTAGATGTATTCATAGTTTGGGAGAAATGCACATACTAGCCAATTTTATAATCAAGTTCCCAAAGAACAAACATCTAGCAAATTTTATAGTCAAGTTTCTGGAGAACCTGTAGTTGATAATTTTTTTAAAAATACAAATAAAAAATATCAAAAATGTCCTCAGGTTTGTCTAAAATCACACCTATTCTATTATAAATACTATTAAATAAATACATTTACTAAGTGTTTTCTTCTTCATTAACTAGCACACAACACCTTAGAAAGACATGTCACAGGAGATAAAATGAAGTAAAGCTAATATAAATAAGAAAGAAGAAATCATTGAATATGAGCAATAGAACTACCCAATTTGTGTAATAGAATGTAGGGTAAAAGCAATGGAGTCATGGAGCAGGAGGATAAAGTCAATTCCTTCACTTTAAGAGGTTTTAGTCTCAATGAAATAAATAATTTTATAGAAACTACTCATCAGGTTTTCTCTATGTGCTATGTATAGGTTTGTACTACTTTATATCAAGGATCTCCACTTTGCCTATTGATATTTTGGGCTGGATAATTCTTTGTCGTGGGGGCTGTTGACTGAAGATGTTTTCTAGTGTCCTTGGCCCCTACCTAGTGGATGCCAGTGGTATCACCCTCACAGTTGTGACAGTTAAAAATGTCCCCACTGTTGTTAAATGTCCTTTGAGGAATAAAACTATCTCCTGCTGAGAACTATTGTTTTATAGAATATGGGAATAAAAATTCTGTTAATGCAGTCATCATCCAAAGGCTCTAGCCAAAAATCACTATTTTAGACAAGAACAGGGAACTTTTTCTTTGATGAGAACTATTAAGCCACACAAAAAATTATACTCAGCAAAAGGAAAAACTCCACAAACTGTTTTTTTTTTGAAGGTGGGTGTTGAAAGAGTGAGAAAGAAATAAGAAATAAGGAAATGTTCTCTCTCACTTATAAAATTAAGAACATAGGATGAAATTAATTTAGCAAACAGAGCAGATTATAAAAATACACTTCAGTTCCATATTAAAATTTAACTAGGGAGATGAAAACTGAAAGATAATAGAGAGGAGGCATAAGTAGGGAAAGACAGAATAGGCAAGATGGTGGAGGTGGGGAGGCTGTGGAGGTGGAAATGGGGTAGAATTTTAGAAGATAGAGATTGGGTTGGTGGTTAAAGTGGAGCCTGTCTTGACCTTCCTATGTGCTTTCTCTCACAGGCCTCTCAGACACTGCATCCATCCTGCTCACCCCCAGCTGCCATCGTCCTCCCCAGGCTGAGCCAGCTGCCCACTGTAGCCCTAAAGCTGAAATCAGAGTCTGAAAACAGAAAAATGGGATCTCTTGCTGCCATTAATGAAAGCACATGGGCACATGGGGCTTGGGAACTGGGGAATGGCAGCATAGAAGCCTTGCTTTATTGCACAGAATGCTTTTTTTTTCCTGAGGGAGCAAGTATGTGGAAAATAGAGAGGAAGCTAACTTTTTGGAAACAAGGTGATAGGAGCCTAAGTTAGGGTGCCAGCAGAAAACACTCAACATAATGGAGCCATTTATGTTTTGTGTAATACTTTGAAGAGTAAAGTAAGTTATTTGTTCCTGTAAAAGTCAACCACAAGTTTTCCTTTGTTTTATGCACAAGAAATATTTAATAAACACAATACTAGCTCAGTTTAATTTGAATCAATTTGTTTTAAATTAACCAGTGATCTCTATTTGACTCATAAGGAGACTAAAGCCCAGGGAAGTTAAATGACTTACTCATGGCCAAAGGACCAGTAAGTTTTGGAGTCAAGGATCATTAATAACCAATTCCAATGATCCATTTTCAACAGTTACAACCCATTTTTGGCCTGTATGCCACTTCTCTTTTTTCACCACTGCAGACATTGCTTGTTATAGTTTGGACCTGGAAAGACCCACATGTTAGAGGCTTGGTCTACAGCCTATGGTGCTATTGAAAGACTGTAGAAGCTTTAGGAGGTGGTGCCTGGTGGAAGGTCTTTAGGTCCTTGGGGGCACATACTTGAAGGGGATTATGAGACCCCTGTCTGCTCCTCCTCTCTCCTCCACTTCTAGTCATGGGAAGAATGGTTTTGCTGTACCATGTGCTCCACCCATGACGTGCCTCTAGATACCAAGGTCAAGAGGTGAACCAACCATGGACTGAACCTCTAAAACTGTGAGCCAAAATAAACTTTTTCTCTTTATAAATTGATTATCTCAAGTGTGTGTTATAGTGACTGAAAGCTGACTAATACACTGCTAATCAATTTCCTATTAAAAGCTTAGATACAGCCTTGGAATCCTTCTGAACACAGGGAGCTACCAAGAGTCGTGTTTTCTGTTCCTTAGCAGTGTGCCATGCTGTCTCTCCAACAGGAAGGAATTGTAAAATGGTAGAGATGCTGTGTTGGTAGAAGCATTATCAATTCCAGCTGTGGGGGTAGATTGGGAGTGAGGAAAGGGTCAGCATCAAGAATGACTAAGGATTTATACCTGAGTGATGGGGGAATGGTGGCATGATTAACAGAAGCGTTGGAGCTGAGAGCTAGAGTCATACCACAGCAAATGTGATCTGAGACATGGTAAGTTCATAACAGGACAGGGGGGTCCTCACAATCAGAGCTGATGGAGGCTGCTCAGAGAAAGACAAGGATGGGTCCTCCTAACACTTCTAGCAACTTCAGCTCCACACACAGTGACAACTGTGCATCCTAAAGGCCTATGTATGTCCAAAAGACACTGTCCAAACAGTTTGTTGTTGCTGTTGTTAGGTGCCATCAGGTTGAGTGTGACTTACAGTGACCCTATGTACAGCAGGCCTGCAGCTGTACCACCGTAGTGACCAATACTGTCAGATATCAAAAGCTAAGCAGGGTCAGGACTGGTTAGTACTTGGATAGGAGACCATCTGGGAATACCAGGTGCTGTACACTTGGGAGAAGGACCCGGCAAGCCACTCTCCCCAAACAATCAGCTATTGAAAACTTTGAACAACAGAGAAGCACTAACAATATTGTTTCACCTGTTATACGTAGAGTCACTAAGAGTTGGGCACTGACTCGACACCTAACAACAATAACAATGTATAGCAGAATGAAACACTCTCCAACACTGTGCCCTGCCTGGCAATGTGTCAGTGCTTCTCTGCTATTCATAGGAATGAAATAAGGAGTTTCTAAACTCCTGATTTAAAAGATGCTGTGATGAATCATTTTGAAGAGCAAAACAATTCTCTTGTAATTAAAATAACTATTAAACAATAAAAATTAAAATTTCCATATGCCAGGTTTCACTTAAATGAGAAGAAAGGGGCAGGGGAAAGCAAACCACTCTTCTGCAGCTTCCTCAATAAGAATTATAATCATTTCCTGTAAAACTTCACAAAATATTAAACTTTAAATGCTTAATCACAGCAAGATGTTTTGATTTAAAAGGAGTTTGGGTGAGCTGCCCTTCAGCATGAGATTAACAATGCAAGGCCTCCTACCCTGCCCAGGATGTTACTAAAGCTTCACTCTGTCAGGCACACAGGGAAAATTTAACAAAACACCTCAGGAAATCTCACTTATGACTGAGAGGTGGGGGTACTGATTATGGAAACCTTCACAGACAACTTGCCCAGTAATTTTCTAACCTCAAAACAGTTGTGTTTTCTATTATTTAGCATTTAATATGTTTCATCTTGGTCTTTCAAATTTTTTTACCTCATCTCTTATTTCATTGCCATCCACTTTATGAATGTCTTAGTAATGTTACAAAGATCCTTCAGTGCCATATGACTAATGTCGGTTAGTCTTTACTATTTTCTAAGTAACAGGATATTGTACTTAATGGTCTCCAAAT
>VMDO01036802.1:0-14809 GCA_007922755.1 Pedetes capensis
ATCTGAAATAAATCAAAGATGCAATCAAGACATACTGATAATCACTGGTGATTGGAATGCAAAGGTTGGAAACAAACAAGAAGGCTCAATAGTTGGAAAATATGGTTTGGTGACAGAAACGAAGCTGTAGATCGCATGATAGAATTTTGTCAGACCAATGACCTTTTCATTACAAACACATTTTTTCAACATCATAAACGGAGACTATACACATGAACTTCACCAGATAGAACATACAGGAATTAAACTGACTACATATGTGGAAAGAGATGATGGAAAAAGAGATGATGACAAAATGTCAAAACAAGACCAGGTGCTGGCTGTGGATCAGACCATCAACTTCTCATATGCAAGTTCAAACTGAAGCTGAAGAAAATTAGAACAAGTATACGAGAGCCATGGTATGACCTTGAGTATATCCCTCCCAAGTTCAGAGACCACCTCAAAAATAGGTTTAATGCATTAGACACAAATGATAGGAGACCAGAAGAGTTGTGGCATGACATAAAAGATATCATTCAAGAAGGAAGTAAAAAGTTCTTAAAAAGACAAGAAAAGAAGAAAAGACCAAATTGCATGTCAAAAGAGACACTGGACCTTGCCCTTGAATGTCCAGCAGCTAAAGCAAAAGGAAGACATGATGAAATTAAGGAACTAAACAGAAGATTTCAGAAGGCAGCTCGAGAAGACAAAAACAAATATTATAATGACATGTGCAAGGAGCTGGAGGCAGAAAACCAAAAGGGAAGAACACGCTCTATGTTTCTCAAGCTTAAGGAAGGGAAGAAAAAATTCAAGCCTCCAGTGGCAGTAGTGAAAGATTCTACAGGGAAAATATTAAATGATGCAGGAAACATCAAAAGAAGATGGGAAGAATACACAGAGTCATTATACAAGAAAGAATTGGTAGATGACCAACCATTCCAAGAGGTTGCATATGAAGAGGAACCAGTGGTGTTGAAGGATGAAGTGGAAGCTACCCTGAAAGAACTGGAGAATCTCAAGGCTCCAGGAATTGATGGGATACCAATAGAGATGTTTCAACAAACAGATGCAGCACTGGAGGCGTTAACATGTTTATGCCAACAGATTTGGAAAACTGCTACTTGGCCAACTGACTGGAAGACATCCATATTTGTGCCTATTCCCAAAAAAGGGGAATCCAACTGAATGTGCAAACTATCAGACAATATCATTAATATCACACACCAGCAAAATTCTACTAAAGATCATTCAGAAGCGACTGCAGCAGTATATAGACAGAGAATTACCAGAAAATCAAGCGGGATTCAGAAGAGGGTGGGGAATCAGGGACATCATTGCTGATGTCAGGTGGATATTAGCTGAAAGCAGAGAATATCAAAAAGATGTCTATCTATGTTTTATTGACTATGCAAAAGCATTGATTGTGTGGATCATAACAAATTATGGATAACACTTCGGAAAATGGGAATACCAGAACACCTAATTGTGCTCATGAGAAATCTGTACATGAACCAGGAGGCAGCTGTTCGAATAGAACAAGGAAACACTTGAGTGGTTTAAAGTTGAGAAAGGTGTGCGTAGGGGTTGCATACTTTCACCCTATCTCTTCAATTTATACGCTGAGCAAATAATCCGAGAAGCTGGACTTTATGAGGAAGAACGTGGCATCAAGATTAGAGGAAGACTCATTAACAACCTGCGTTATGCAGATGACACAACTCTGCTTGCTGAAAGTGAAGAGAATTTAAAACATTTACTGATGAAGATCAAAGATCACAGCCTTCAATATGGGTTACGACTAAACATCAACAAAACAAAAATCCTTACGACTGAGTCAGCATGCAACTTCACAATAAATGGAGAAAAGATTGAGGTTGTCCAAGATTTTGCTTTGCTTGGCTCTATAATCAACACCCGTGGAAGCAGCAGTCAAGAAATCAAAAGACGCATAGCTTTAGGAAAAGCTGTGGCAAAAGATCTCTTTGTTGTTGTTGTTAGGTGCCTTCGAGTCGGTATCCGACTCATAGCGACCCTCATAGGGTTTTCAATGGCTGACTATTTTGGGATTACCTAGGGAGTGGATTGCCAGGCCCTTCTCCCATTTTTGTGGTGCTGGGAATTGAACTCGGGACCTCAGAGACTGCAGTGCAGCGCTCTACCAACTGAGCTAAATCCCAGCCCAAAGATCTCTTTAGAGAATTGAAAAGCAAAGATGTCACATTGAAGACAAAGGTGCATCTGACTCATGCCATGGTATTTTCAGTGGCATCATATGGTTGTGAAAGCTGGACATTGAACAAGAGAGACAGAAAAAGAATTGATGCTTTTGAATTGTGGTGCTGGAGACATCTATTGAATATACCATGGACTGCCAAAGAACCAACAAATCTGTCCTAGAAGAAGTGCAACCAGAGTGCTCCTTGGAAGCAAGAATGGCCAGACTGCGTCTTACATATTTCAGACATGTAGTCAGGAGAGATCAATCCCTGGAGAAGGACATCATGTTTGGGAGAGTGGCAGGTCAACGCAAAAGAGGAAAACCCTCCACCAGATGGATTGATGCAGTGTCTGCAACAATAGGCTTAAATATAAATAAGATCGTTTGCCTGGCACAGAATCTGGAAGTGTTTCCATCTGCTGGACATAGGGTCGCTATGAGTCGGACGCGACTCGATGGCACCTAACAATAACAACAACATATCTAAAGATAGTTAGAGATTCTGTATTAAAACTACAAACATAGGAAAATAACCTAGATAATTAAAAGCACATCATCACTAGTGAAAACAGGAAAAGAGAGTACAAAAAACTTGCTCTTCATTTTAAAAATATTTTTGATGGAAAATAATTGCAAAGTAACATAACACAAACATATCAGATTGGATAATACGTTAATGATACAAAGTCTTAGTGAAACATCAATACATTGCTGATGAGATTATAAATAGCAGGACTATGTTGGAGAGGGCTGGGATTTGGCTCAGTGGGTAGAGCGCTGCGCTGCAGTCTCTGAGGTCCCAAGTTCAATTCCCAGCACCGCAAAAATGGGAGAAAGACCTGGCAATCCACTCCCAAGGCAATCCCGAAATCGTCAGCCATTGAAAACCCTATGAGGGTCACTATGAGTTGGATACCGACTCGACAGCACCTAACAACAGCAACAACATGTTGGAGAACAATTTTTAAAAATTAGTTAAACTGAAAAAGTCCATATGCCAGAAATCCTGAATATAAATATATACTTAGGGTCATATACATGATTCTTTCAAGAAATGTTTACAATAGTGAAAATTCTGGAATAACCCACAATAGACAAATTAATAAATTATTCATCTAGTCAGGCATTATACACCTGTAATCCTAGCACTTAGGACACAGAGATAGGAAGATCACGAATTTGAGGTCAGCCTGGGCTAAATAGCTAGTTCTAAACTAGCATAGCTGGGATTTAGCTCAGTTGGTAGAGTGCTGTGCTGCAGTCTCTGAGGTCCCAAATTCGATTCCCAGCACCGCAAAAATGGGAGAAGGACCTGGCAATCCACTCCCAAGGCAATCCTGAAAAAACAGCCATTGAAAACCCTATGAGGGTCACTACGAGTCAGATACCAACTTGAGGGCACCTAACAAAGCTAGCGTATGCTACACAGTGAGACTGCCAAAAAATCACAATAATCATATGGACATTAAAAGAATACAATGAACAAATATATACCCATGTTTGATACTTAGATGAAATATACCAATTTCCTGAAAAACTTAAGTATGCATTAAGGAAAAAAATCCACATTAATATCATACAATGATCAAAGATCTGATTAGAGGTATTCCCAGAGAATTAAGTCTAATATGCTAATATTCCATATAAAACCACAGTGTTCTGCCTCTAAGTTTCTTCTCATAATGTAATGACCAAGTAATATTCTGATTTCTACTCTATCATTTTATCTGTTGCTATATTAAAGGTTGTCGCAATGTAATTTTGTGTTGTTTGTTTGTTCATTTGTTTAAGTGAGGGTCTCACTATGTAGCCCAGGCTGGCCTCAACTCACAACCCTCTAACCTTAGCTCACAGAGTGCTGGGATTACAGATATGAGCCACAATAACCAGATACAATGCATTTTTTATTGTGGTTATACTGGAGTTGTTTGTTTCATTTTTTTGAGACAACATCTTGCTATGTGGCCCAGGATACCCTCGAATTCACTATGTAGTCCAAACTGGACTCAAACTCAAAATCCTACTGCCTGCTCCTCTGATATACTGAGATTATAGGAGTGCACCACCATGCCCAAAGCCTAGAAGGCATTTTTTAAAAATCAAAATGTGACTCCACTTTACTTTAAATCTTTGTGATAAAAGTTTGCATCTGGTGTTTAATATTGATGTGCCTTCTTCATGCAAAAAGATAAAGCACAAGAAAAATTATTTTTTTCTAATCAATTTTTATTTTCTGCATTTGATTTTAAATATTTGTCAACATGGTTCCCTGCTTCTGTCCAGCTGTTTGAATCACAGAGGGAATAATAACAAAAGAAATTTCACTGCATAATCTATTCCTTTGAGATAAGGATAACACAAGTAACAACAATAGTAATGACAGAAATAAAATCTACCATTTATTAAATACTTCTTGTATGTCTTACACTAAAGTGCTTGCTATGTCTCATATCATTTAAAATCAAATGTCAAAAAGGCAAAACAAGACAGCAAAATAGGACTCTCCACCGATGGCTAATTACCAACAGACATCAATTAAAACAACTGTGCACATGTGAAAACACCCTCACAAGAGCTAAGGAAACTAGGTGAGAAATCACAATCCCTAGTAATAGCATAATAAATAAAAAAAGATTAATGCAAGAGGACAGAAAGGACAATTTTTCATTACTTGGGTCCCACCACTCCAAACTCCTGGAAGCATAGCCTAGAGAGGTGATGCCATGTGCTTGAGAGAAAGAAAAGGGAGTAAGCACAGGATTTTGCAAGGTCCCAAGACTGGGCTTCACAAAGGAAAACTTAGCATTGGGCAGGATTTCACAGTTCCCAATTCTAGAATGGTAGCTATGGACTGAGCATCTACACCCATTCTGACCACAAACAGGAACCTGTGGCCCTACACAATGAACTTTAATGCCAGCCCATATCAATGCTGACTGTAATTTCATCCAACAGTAGAATACATATTCTTTACATCTTCACATATAACATTCTCCAGGATAGACCCTACATTAGGCTATAAAACAAGTCTTAACACATTTAAGAAGACTGAAATCATATCACGTAAGTGTATTGACCACAATGGTAAAGGAATTGTCAAATACCAGAAGGAACTTCAGAAATGTTACAAACAGCTGAGCTCGGTGGCACACGCCTGTAATCCCAGCAACTCAGTAGGCAGAGGTAGAAGGATCACAAGTTCGAGACCAGATGTAGTCTGCATAATTTAGCAAGACCCTGTCTCTAAAAGTAAAAAAAAAAAAAAAAAAAGAGTTTGACATGTAGCTCTGTGGTCCAGCATATGCAAAGCATGCAAGTGTGAAGCCCTGCGTTCAACCCCCAGTACTGCAAAAAAAGAAAGAAAAAAAAAAGAAATGTTACAAATACATGAAAATGAAACATCATCTGAAAAACCAATTAAAATTGGTTTCTGAAAAACCAATGGAAAAACCAATGAAAAACCACTAAGAAATTAAAACAAATTTAAAATATTTTGAGAAAGCCAAGCATAATGGCAGTGTCTGTAGTCCCAGGTACTTGGAAAGCTGTGGTGGGAGGGTCACTTGAGTCCATGCATTCTAGACCAAGCTGGGAAACATAGCAAGAGTCTGTTTGTAAAAACAACAAACAAAACGTAAAAGAATGGGTTGAATAAAAACACAATATATTCCAACCTATGAGACACAGCAAAATCAGTTCTAGGAGGGAACTTCATTGTAATAAGAAAGACAGAGGAGGAAGAAAGAAAGAAAGAAAAAGAGAGAGAGGGAGGGAGGGAGGGAGGGAAAGACAGACAGACAGAAAGAAAGAAAGGGAGAGAGGGAGGGAGAATAACAGAGAGAGAGAAAGAAAGAAAAGAGAGGAAGGAAGGAAGGAAGGAGAAAGAAGGAAAGAGAAAAGAAAAAGAAAGAAAGGAGAGAAAAAAAGAAAGAAGGAAAGAAAGGGAGGGAGGGAAGGAGGAAGGGAGGAAGGAAGGAAGAAAGGAAAGAAGAGAGAAAAGAAAAAGAAAGAGGAAGGAGGGAAGGAGGAGAGAGAAAGAAAGAGAGGGAGGGAGGAAGAAAGAAGAAAGAAAAGAAAAGAAAAAGAAAGAGAAAAGAAGGGAAAGGAAGGAGAGAGAAAAGAAAGAAAGAGGAAGGAGAGAAAGAAAGAAACAAAGGAAGGAAGGAAGGAAGAGGGAGGGAAGGAAGGAGGAAGGAAGGGAGGCTGGAGGGAGGAAGAAAATAGAGAAAAAGGAAGGAAGGGGAGAGAAAAGAAAAAGAAAGAAAGAGGAAGGAAGGAAGGAGAGAGAGAAAGGAAGGAAGGAAGAAAGGAAAAGAAAACAAACAAAGAGGGAGGGGAAAGGAAGGAAAGAACGGAAGAAGAAAGAGAGTGAAAGGAAAGAAAGGGAGACTGGAAAAACAAGAACAAACTCAACCAAAATGTGTAGAAAAAAGAAAACAATAAAGAACAGATTAGAAATAAAATAGAGACTAGAAAAAATACAAAAGGTCAATGAAACAGTTTGGTTTTTTTAAAAGATAAACAAAACTGACTAGACCTTTCACTAGACTATAAGAGAAAGAAATAAAGTATTCAAATAAAATCACATGAATTTACAACTGATACATCAGAAATAAAAAGGATCATAAGAGACAACTATTAAAAACTATACACCAACAAATTGGATAATGTAGAAAAATGGACAAATTCCTGGACACATTGACATAACAAAATTGAATTATTAATGGAAAAATCTGAGCAGATCAATAATGACCAGAGAAATTGAATCAGTAAAAAGTCTTTCATTAAGCCAGGAATAGTGATGCACATCTCTGATCCCAGTGATTCAGGAGGCTGAGGAAGGATGGTTGAGAATGCAATGCCAGAGCCAGCCTGCATAACATAGCAAAATCCTATCTCAAAGTAAAACAAATAAAAAAAATTTTAAATGGGCTTTGAGGTACAGCCAGTAGTAGGGCACTTACAAAGTATGTGCAAGGCCCTGGGTTTAACTCCTGAGCACCATAAGAAAAAAAAATTTTTTAAGTCTTTCTTCAAAGAAAAGCCCAGGATCTGCTGTCTTCATTGCTGAATTCTACCTAACATTTAAAGAAGAACTAATATTAACTCTTCTCAAACTAGTCAAAATAGTAGAGGAGGAAATATTTCCAAATTTATTCTACAAACCCAGTATTAACCATAACAAACCAGAAAAATCCATAAACAAAAATGATAACTACAGGTGAATATTCCTGAAGAACACAGATATAAAAATCTTCAACAGAAGATACTACCAAGCCAAATCCAACAGCACATTAAAAATCATTCATCATGATCAAATAAGATTCATCCCAAGGATGCTGAGAGGGTTCAACAAAAGCAATGAGTGCAATATATCACATTAATAAAATGAAGGATAAAAACTACATGATGATTTAAATTGAGAAAAAGCATTTGACAAAATTCAACATCTCAAAATAATTTTTAAAAAACTCTCAACAAATTAAGCATAGAAGGAATGTACCTAAACACAATAAAGATAATATGTTATAAATCCATAGCTAACATCATACTGAATGGAGAAGAATTGAAAGCTTTTCTGCTAAGATGTGGTACAAGGTAAGAATACCCACTTTTGCCACTCTATTCAACATAGTACTAGAAGTCCTAACCACAGCAATTTGGCAAAAGGAAAAAATAAAGATCATCCAAATTGGAGTCAAATTGTCTGTTTACTCATAATATAATCTTATATGTAGAAAACTCTAGAGACCACCCCAAAATGGTTAGAACCAATGAATTCAACAAAGATGCAAGATGTAAATTAACATACAATTATCACTAGCATGTCTATATCCTAACAAGGAACTATTTGAAAAAAAAATTAAGGAAACTATCCTATTTACAATAGCTACAAAAAAAATACATAGAAATAAATTTATCCAAGGAGATCTCTAACCTGATAACCACAGAACACTGATGAAAGTAATTAAAGACAACACAAATGGAAGGATATCCCATGTTCATGGATTAAAAGAATAAATATTGTTAAAATATCCATACTACCCAAAATGATCTACAGAGCCAATGCATCCCTATCAAAATTCCAATGACATTCTTTCCAGAAACAAACAAAAAAGCAAAAAATCTCAAAATTCATATGAAAATGCACAGGACCCCAAGTAGCCACAGCTATCTTGAGCAAAAAGAACAAAGCTTTAAGCATCACAGTATCTGACTTCAAAATACATTACAAAGCTATAATAATCAAAACAACATTGTACTAGCATAAAAACAGACATACAGACTGGTATGGTGGTACTGGGGGTTGAACCCAGGGCCTCATGCTTGCATGCACCTTCAGTCCATTCTTTTGCTTTTAGAGACAAGGTCTCACTAAATTACACAGACTGCCTCTGGTCTCAAACTTGGGATCCTCCTGCCTCTGCCTCCCAAGTCGCTGGGATTACAGGTATGCACTACCATGCCCGGCAAAAGGACAGTTTTCAATAAATGATGCTAGGAAAATTGGATATCCCCATGATCAAGAGTGAGATAAGATCCTCATCTCTCAAATACAAAATCAACATAAAATGTATTTTTAAAAGGCTTAAATATAAGAACTAAAACTATGAAACAATGAGAAAACATGAATGAAATGTTCCATGACATTGGTCTGGGTAATGTCTTTGGATATAACCTCAAAAGAACAGGTAACAAAGCCAAAAACAGAGCATAGGAGTGCATCAAACTAAAAAGTTCTGCACAGGAAAGGAAATAATCAGCAGAGTAAAGAGACAATCTACAGGATAATGTTTGCAAAGTATACATCTAATAAGGGTTTAATATCCAAAATATATAAGGAACTCAAAAAAGTTAATAGATAAAACCAAATTAGCAAATTAACCAATTAATAAATGACCAAAATTCCTGAGTAGAAACTTCTCAAAAGAAAACATACACAAATTAGCCAACAAGTTTATGAAAAAATATTCACTATCCCTAATCATTAGGGAAATGCAAATTATAACTACAGTGAGATATCACTTCACACCTGATAGAATAGTTATTACCAAAAAAACAAAACAAAACCAGAAGTATTGACAATGATGTGGAGAAAAGGGAACCCTTACATATTATAGGTAGGAATGTAAATTAGTACAGCCATTATGGAATACTATATGAAAGTTCCTCAAAAATTAAAAACAGAACTACTGAGTGATCCAGCAATCCCACTATTAGGTATATACATAAAAAAAGTCAAATTAGTTTGTCAGAGATATCTGTGCTCCAATGTTCATTGTAGCACTATTCACAATAATCAAGATACAGAAACAACCTGTCTACCAACAGATAGATGAATAAAAGAAATACCTCTCTCTCTCTCTCTCTCTCTCTCTCTCTCTCTCTCTCTCTCTCATGTGCGCGCGTGCGCGCACACACACGGAGTGTTATTCCACCACTTAAAAAAAACAGTAATATTTTGTCATTTGCAACAACATAGATGAATCTGATGGACATTATATTAACTGAAATAAAACAGGCACAGAAAGACAAATATTACATTACCTCACTGATGGAATCTAAGAAAAAAAGAAGAGTTGATCTCACAGAAGTAGAGAATGGGAGAAAGAGAGGAGGGAGATAAATGGAGAGATGTTAGTCAATGTATATATAATCCCAGATAGAAGGAATAAGTTCATTGGATCTACTATATGGTCAACAACTATATAGTATGGTAACTACAGCTAATGATGACATATTGTATTCTGGAAAGATGCAGAAAGAAATGTCAAATGTTCTTAATACAAAAGTATAACTATGTAAAGCAAGCATTTGTTAATTACCAAGATTTAACCATTCCATATATATTTTAAAACATCATGTTATAACCAACAAATATATACAATTTTATGTGTCAATTTAAATTTTTTAAATAATATTTTTAAAAATCCTTCCCTAGAGACTCCTGTCTCTGAATAAGATATAGTCACAACAGAATGTCACTCTCATTCTAAAATCAAGAAGATGCACTGCTGGACATGGATATGGTGACACACTCCTATAATCTCTGCATTTGAGAGGAGGAAGCAGGAGGATTTTGAGTTGAGACAAAAACAAAACAAGACAAAACTAAACTAAAACAATGAGTGAACATCCTAAATAAACAAGTGCACATCCTAAATAAACAACAAAAAAGTCATTCTTTAAAAATGCAGAACATGAAAGAAGAGCTGCTGCTTTCAGCCTTGATGGAGCAGCACTGGCAGGAGGTAGTTATCATAAATGGAGCAAGAACCTGCAAAAATTTTTAATGAGTATTTAAAGGCCAAATTTCAAAAACAATGATGAGCAGAATCTTTAGAATCCTGGCCACAAAGAAAGTCTACATTCATTAGCTAATGCTTTCCCTCTTTTGACTAAGTTGTCACGCAGAGGGTGTACCATCCAACAGGCCTGAAGCTTCTATTAGGAGAAAGAAAGAAGTATCATGTATAGGTATGGTCAGGGTAAAAAACCAGAATTTTTCAAAATAGGTCTTTGTAATCTCCTACTCCTTTATTCTTGATCATTAGCAAGGAAGCAGTCAAATGTGATCATACCTTTCAGTGGATGGTCATCTTTACCAACATATATGTACTAGAAAAAGGTGAGAGAGTGAAGCCCTTTTCATCTGATATTCAAGGAGGCCAAAGCAGTGTTCTAATACCAGATGTCTGTGGATGGTATGAAATAATAGAATCTCCATCAAATACTTTTACTATTGGCCACTAAGGTTGGCCTTTGTGACCATAAGCATACCATTGTCAGATTATAAATAGTTCAGAAGGCCAAAAGCACATTAATTTTGAGAGTCACAATGGTATGGTCAGAGACAGTTGGTCCAAGTGGACATCCCACATTCAGGATATATTCTGAAAAGGTGTGAACAGTGAAGACCCAGTGGTAGACACAAGATGGGGTAAAAGGTCCTTAACCACGCGAAAAACAGGCCAACTTTTTTCAGGAGTAACAAATTTGGTAGGTAATAATAGCATCTGTATCAGAACCACACAACCTTTATTTTTGGCCAATTCTATGAGGGTTGTAAATGTTGCTACAAAAAGTACAATGATGCTCAGGTGATCTCACAGTAGAGGCTTAAATAGCAGCTTGATTCTAATCAGTCTCATCAGGAAACAGGCCCTAGGCATCAACACGTGTGGCCCAGACCCTCCTACTAGTGGGTATAATTTGTTTCCACAGCTTGTAGTCCCACAGAGGGATGTGTCTATAATCTGCTATTCTTGAGTGAGCCTATTAGCCATAGCCCAAAACTTAAGGGAAAACATAGTTAATCCTCAGGAATACTGTCTAAGGCAGAGTTGGCAAATATTTTATGAAAATGGCAGATAGTAAATATTTAGGTTTTGCAATCTCTATATAGTCCCTGGTGCATATTCTCCCCCTGCCCTATACCTTCATACTTAAAAAAAAAAAAAAATCCAAGCTCAAGAATAGCACAAAAACAAGCTACAGCCAGCTTTTGCACATAAGCTGAAGTCAGCCAACCCCTCGGCTAAGGTAAAGAAAATGGCTTTCAGTTCATCCCATTATGCTGATCAACCATTACCACAGTTAGCCTTTCAGAATTGCCCCTGGAGCTAGAAAGTGGTTGCCACCCAGTGGACACGATCAGCTTTTCAATTAGCTGAACCATCAGAGAAGCTCAAATATTTAAGATAAACTCTGCACCTTAAAGGGAATCAGTCCAAGGGCGCTATCCATATGGTAAGTTTAATATCATTTCTCACTGCAAACTTTCTTTAAATCTATCAATTGAATTTAGATGACTTTTCCCCACACCAAAACGTGGACCAAGATGGCTAACAGGCACACTCAGGGGTTACACCAACAGCTACAAAATGACCTGAGATATTCCCAAGCTGGACATGTGCAGAGTAGAGAAGAGCATAAAGCAAAGGAATGGTGGGGAAACTAGGAGCAATGTGCAGGCTTTTTCTCTCTTTTGGCTACTTGGTCCAGGATTGGTTATAAACCCCACAGTTGCTTCCTCCCTCATGTGGCTTCTGATATTTAGAGAGCTCCCATTTCAGGCGGCCTACATACCAACACAACTCTTCTCCTTGGTCTACAGCATTTGAAGCAACCCCTGTGTCCAACTTTCCCTCCCAATACGAGATCAGAAATGATAGTGATATCAGCAACTGTATTTAACGAAGCCATTAGTTTGAGTTCCTCTTGTCCTTCAAAGTTCCTCATGGGAGCTTAGTTTTTTCCTGGAAGCAGCCAAAGTCAGGGTACATAGGAACAATGGGATGAGAGAAATACAGACTGAGAAAATGGAATTGACCAAGAAGCATGTCTTTGCATTTACTTTCAGCTTTGAGTAGTCAGTCACATTGTTCAACTAAACCAACTTTTAATGTTGGTTCACTCTGTTACTGATACAATTTCAGTTTAAGGATTCTTTGAGAAATCCCCACAATACTGCCTTTTAATTACGGCCATGGCACTTGTTACCACATTGTCAGGATAACTTTCTTCTTCTCTTGCATGAATGAGAATTAATAACAACCAAAGCACCATTAGAGCAGCTTATCTAAATCAGATTCACTATTTAATCTCTAAACATTCATTAACAGGTAACTCAATGGGGGAATTCTCATCCACTCCTCATATCCAACACCTAGGCTAAAGTATCAACTATCATGTCCTGGGAAATCTTGACACATCTGGCCTGGTCCATAGGCACCTTTGTACTCCCCCTTCCATAAATCCATGCCTCTATAAGCATCCTACCCACTCACCAAATCTATATAAATCTATCTAGAAAATAAAAGTAAAGTTAGCAAGGTTGCAGGGCACAAGGCTAATATACAAAAATCAACTGTATTTCTATATATTAGCAATAATCAACTGCAAAATAAAATAAAAAATTTAAAATACTAATAACAGTAATGTCTAAAATATGGGAAAGTTTAGGGAGAAATCTGACAATAAATGTTAATAGTTCATACAATGAAGCTACAAAAATGCTGACAAAACTTAAAAATCTATCTTGTTGTTGTTGTTGTTGTTGTTATTGTTGTTATTGTTGTTGTTAGGTGCCTTCCAGCTGGACCCAACTCATAGAGACCCTATATACCTGATAGTGACCCTATATACAACAGGTGGAGCACTATGTTCAGTGCTTCTCTGCTACTCATAGGGTTTTCAACAGTAGACTGATTTTTGGGAGTGGGTTGCCAGGTCCTTCTTCCTGAAATAATTAGCTATTGAAAACTTTATGAATAGCAGAGAAGCACTGTAAAACACACTGCCAGAAAATGAGCCCCCAGGCGGGAAGGCATTCAAGAAATGACTAAGGAAGAGTTGCTTCATCAAAGTAGAGTCCTTAATGACAGGAATGCAGTAAAGCCCCAGGGACCTCCTTTTGCTGATGTAGCACAACTCAAAATGAGAAGAAACATATTGTCTACAACAATGGGCTCAAACATAAAAAGTTTTCATGCATGGCATAATGTGTGGTAGTGTTTCGTTCTGTTGTATATAGGGTCACTGTGAGTCAGATCTGACTCAATGGTACCCAACAACAAAACTACCAAGATACAGAACAGTTTTGAAATACAAAGTAACTTCCTTTGTCATTATCTCCTTGTATTTATTCCCACCTTCCAAACTACCCCTGTCCCTGTAGTGACCACTAATCCATACTTCATCTCTACAGACTGTTTCTTTAATTTTGAGAAAGTTATATAAAGTCACAACTATATAACCTCTTGGAGTTGTTTTTTGTTTTTTGTTTTTGCTTTTTGTTATTTTTTGTTTGTTTTTGTTTTTTGCTTTGTTTTGTTTTACTAAGCCTGAAGTCCTTGAGGTCCACCTAGGTTGTTACATTTACCAATAGTTCATTCCTTTTTATTGAATACTCCTCCATTTTATGGATGCACCAGTGTGTGCTGAACCACTCATCTACTGAAAGACACCTAAGTTGTTTTCAATGCTTAGGCTATTACAAATAAAGATCCTAGTAATATTCATGTACAGGTTTTCGGGTGAACATTAAGTTTTCATTGCTCTGGGGTAGATATTCAAGAGTGCAGCTGGCCCATATAGAAAGTATATATTTAGTTCTGTAAGAAACTGTCAAATTATTTAAGAGTGGCTATACCACTTGACATTCTCATCAGCAATGTATGAGATTGAGGTTTTCCACTCTTACCAGCATTTGATATTATCACTATTTTTTTTTTCTAACAAATTTGTGGTGATTTCTTACTGTGATCTTAACTTTCATTTCCCTAAACATAATGATGCTGAGCACCTTTTTATATGCCTATTTGCCATACAGTTATCCTTTTTGGTGAAGTATCTGTTCATATTGTTTGCCAATTTTATAAATGAATTATTTATTAGTTTTCTAGGAGTGCCATAATAAAATGCCATAGATTGAGTGACATAAACAGCAGAAATTCATTTTCCCACAGGTATGGAGGATACAAGTCCAAGACCAAGGTGTCAGCAGGTTTAGCTTCTTCTAAGGCCAATTTCTTTGGCTTATGCAACCAGATTCCTTGCTTTGTCTTCATATGAACATCCCCTGGTCTGAGTGTACCTGTATCT
>VMDO01036803.1:0-14833 GCA_007922755.1 Pedetes capensis
GTTAATTTCTGAAGGTTGAGTATATGCTCACGGTACAATAGTAAAGGTATACAAGAGTATTTAGGAAAAAGTTGTTAGGTGCTGTTGAGTTGGGTCCAACACATAGTGACCCTACGTACAACAGAACAAAGCACTCCCTGACACTGTGCCATATCCAGAACTATATCATTGTTTCTCTGCTATTCATAGAATTTCAATGACTGATTGTTTCGGGAGTGGGCTGCCAATTTCTTTTGTTTTTGTGGTGCTGGTGATTGAACCCAGGGCCTCAGAGGGCACGGAGCAGCATTCTACCAACTGAGCTATAAACTCCAGCCCTAGGAAAAAATAAGCTTCCCAAATACCTTGGTTTGAAAGCCATTCACTTTCCATTCCTTGGACAACTTCAGTTATCATCTTAAGTTACGTATGCCAAGAAATGCAATGCTCTGCACTTTTCTTTTTCTCCCTTGACCATATATTTTGGCTGTGGTTATACATCAGCATCTGAAGAGGCTCCTCTTTGTTGCAGCTGGATAGCATTCTACGGAGGGATGTACCCTACTTTAATTTAGTAGTCTCCCTTTCATGGATATTTAGATTGCTTCAGCGTTTACTAGTTCAAACAATGTTGTAATAAATAAGGGCCTTCTATACACATTATTTGGCAAAAGCACAAATACGTCCAAAGGAGGATATATTTCTAGAAATAAAAGTATTAGATCAGAGGGTAGCTGTATTTTAAAATATGCTAAATATTGTCAAATTGCTATCCAAGATATTGTATGAATTTACCGTATATTCCTGAATCTAATTCATATCCTTTCAACAGTTTTGTTGTTGTTGTTGTTGTGTGCCATCAAGTCAGTATCCAAGTCATAGCGACCCTGCCTACAACAGACGAAACACTATTGTCACTACTTCTCTGCTATTCATAGGGTTTTTAATGGCGGATTGATTTTTGGGAGTGAGTTGCCAGGGCCTTCTCCCATGTCTACAGTATCTGGTGTTCCCACGAGGTCTACCTTCCCAGTACTAACCAGGCCCGACCCTGGTTAGCTTCCATGATCTGACTGGTTTGGAAGCCAGTGATACAAGTGCAGGATTCAACAGTTTTGTTGTTGTTGTTAGGTGCCATCTAGTCGGTATCTGACTCATCGCTACCCGCTGTACAACAGGGGAAACACTATTGTCAGTGCTTCTCTGCTGTTCATAGGGTTTTCAATGGCAGATTGATTTTGGGAGGGGGTTGCCAGGTCCTTCTCCCAAGCCTACAGCTTCTGGTGTTCCCAGGCGGTCTCCCATCCACGTACTAACCAGGCCCGACCCTGCTTAGCTTCTGAGATCTGACGGGATCGGATGCCACAGGGCTACAGCTGCAGGCGTTCAACAGTTTTAGGGGGCTACAAATTCAATGCCAATTAGAATCTCGTGATTATAATCCACATCTGATTTTGTAGCCCTCTAAAAGTGTTGGAAGGGTGCAGATTAGATTTGAGAATATACAGTATGTTATAGAATTGACTATTTCCTAATATTCTTCCCTTATTGGACACACACACAAACTGTGTTTGCAAAACTAACAGGTTAAATGGTATTTTTAATCTGAGAATCTCTTCTTATGAGCAAGCATCTCTTAATATGTTTAAAGTCATTCATACTACTTTGGCTATGATCTCACTTCGTATTCATTGTCTATTTCTATTGGTTTACTATTCTCATTCTTATTGATTTGTAGATTTTTTTATACTAAGAAAAGTAAACGAATGAATTATCAATTACAATTTGCCATTTTTCTTGACATTATTGTTTTGTCATGCAGGAAAAATGACTTACATAGTTTATCAGTCTGTACTCTTAAGGGTTTTCTGTCATACTGAGGATTGCCTTCTCCAACTGGAGATTGTTGATGTAGTTTTTTGGTGTGTTTTTCTGGTATTATTTTAAATCTTTATAGATTTTATATTTTAAATTTTTATAAATACTGATAAATTTTCCTATGAAGAGATTATACCAATCTACACTTGCAGGCACAGAGTAGGATTACTCTTTGACATGTCTGTTGCTAATTCCTTATAAAGCCATTCTTTTCTAAATCTTAACATCCTTGAGCACAGAGGCTTCTAGTTAATGCATTCTAAGTCATGGTACCAAGCACAAGGCTGTACATATAAAGATCAATCTCCAGAGTTTTTCCTCTTGGTCCATTCTTGGCCAGAAAGGCGTGGCCATGTCACACATCTGCTCACCACTGCATCCACAGCAAGTGGTGCTAGAAGGTGGGACACTGAGTATCTAAGAGCACATTTTTTGAAGACAATCATGTCTGTTTGGGGATTTGAAAATGTACCTATTTTCAAAGCATAATTTTAAAAAACTTTCTAATTGAATATCACAAGTCTCCAATTATGGGACTGTGAATCTGTGAAATTATCTGAATCTGTGAAATTAGGGCTACTCCAGAAAATCTAGGATGCTACAAATTAGGGAACTCAAGGAACTGTTTTGATTTTGGAGGTTAAATTCCTGGGGGAAGCAGAGAAAGTAAAAAGGAAATGATTTCCTCCTTGAAAATGCATTTTACACCTAAATATGATATCTACCTTTGCACAGGAAGATACATGGTATGTAATATGTAGGACATTATTAAATGTGGACTTGCTAACAAAGAGTGGCTCTCAGAAAACTAATCTCTCTCATGTGGCCTGCTTTCCATGGGCTTATATGTAAGTTTGGGGCACTCCAATTTTTTTTAAGAAAGATAATTAAAATATAATTAAATATGCCATTTTGACATATACAAAACTTTTCTAATAAATTCAACCCTGTTTCTCCTCAAATTGGTGAACAGGTAGACAAGAGTTGTATAAATCAGTAGAAGAACAAGCTGAGGCTAAATAATATATAAATCTTTCTGCAATCATTAGTTTTCCACAAAGAGTAAATCCTTGCTTTGCTTTCCCTTTCTAAGACTCAGTGGTAAAATCTCCATGATGGGCCATCCCATGGGTGAGGGCCTAACACTCTTAAGAGATGTTGTGGAGCCAGGCCTGGTGGTGCATGCCTGTAATCCCAGAGATTCCGGGGGCAGAGGCAAGAGGATCACAAATTCAAGACCAGAGGCAGTCTGCATAACTTAGCGAGACCCTGTCTCAAAAAAGTTAAAAAAAAAAAAAAAAGAAAAGAAAAAAAGGGCTGAGGGTGCAGCTCTGTGCTCCAGCACTTGCAAATGCAAGGTCCTGGGTTCGACCCTCAGTACTGCAAAAAGAGAGAGAGAGAGAGACGGAGAAAGAGAGAGAGACAGAGAGAGAGACAGAGAGAGATGTTGTGGACATTTGCTATTCTTTACTTCTTCCACATGTTAACTCATCTTTTGATATTAGCTCCTCGGTATTCCCGGAGGAAATCACATCTTCAACTTCTGTATGTTGTTGTTGTTGTTAGGTGCTGTCGAGTTGGTATCCGACTCATAGCGACCCTCATAGGGTTTTCAATGGCTGACTGTTACGGGATTGCCTTGGGAGTGGATTTCCAGGCCCTTCTCCCATTTTTGCGGTGCTGGGAATTGAACTCAGGACCTCAGAGACTACAGCGCAGCACTCTACCCACTGAGCTAAATCCCAGCCCCCAACTTCTGTATGCTTCTAGGATATAGCTGATGCCGTCCCTATTTGGCAGGTTAATGGCTGTATTCTATTCCTTAGCTATCTATGATGTTCAGGTCAGGTCTGAATACGTGATTCAAATCCCACTCACTGAGTTCCAATCCTGGAACTGCTGGAAAAGAGAAACATTCCTTATGCTGGAATAGCTAAATTGAGAGAAGTGAAGTGAAAGATTTGCTGGAGAACAACACCAACTATGAGATAAAAAATAAGACGGAATGATATATTAGAGTTAACTGAGTCCTGAAGACATGATGTGAAGCTCTGACTCTACATCAGAAAACAGGCCAACAGATTAGACCCTTCACTATTATAAGAACACAAAAAACTCACTCTCCCCCCAGCCCCACCTGACTTTTTATGCTAGCTTGAGTTGGGTTTTGGTCAATTACAACAGATAGAGTCCTCACTTACACAATGGAAGAAATGAGTAAAGGACATTTTGATCTAAGAATGACCTCATAAATATGATCCAACATCAATTGAATCAACATATTAAGCCAGAGAATATCTGTGATGTTTCATAGAAACTAATTTAGCAGTAATGAACACCGCCAATATTCTATTTGTAATCTCCTACTAGAATCTTTTCATGATTTTTCTTCCCTGGAAATTTCAATCAAGATTCTTATACATTAATTTTACTTTGATTCAGATAATATAGATAATAAAAATCATGACTTAAATTGAAATTCACAAAGATAAGATACAGAGACAAACAAAACATCCCTTTACAATAGAATTCCATGTCAAATGCCCTCATATATGCCTATAGTCAACAATGAAGGCTTTATACTCACCTGTAACTTGAATGATTTAAAAAGACAATTTAAGAAAGAATTTAGTGACAATGACTTTCTATTTTATGACAAGAAAATATTCTAAACCAATGGTTCTCAAACATTTTTATATACCAGAATCACCTGGAGAGTTCTCTCTCACTCTCTCTGTCTCTCTGTCTCTCTGTCTCTCTCTCGCTCTCCCTCTCTCTCTCTCTCTCTCTCTCTCTCTCTCACACACACACACACACACACACACACACACACACACACACAGAGTTTTCCAGGTTCCATCCCAAACCTTCTGATTTAACCTGCCTTCTTGTAGTTAGGTACCATCGAGTCAGATTGGGTCCAACTCATAGTGACCTATGTGCAGTGGAATGAAACACTCCCCGATTCTGTGCCAGGCACAGGAGTTTATTTATGTTTAAGCCCATTGTTGCAGACACTGGGTCAATCATCTAGTGGAGGGTTTTCCTTTTTTTCATTGACCTGCCACTCTCTCAAACATGTCCTCCAGGAATTGGTCCCTCCTGACTACATGTCCAAAATATGTAAGACTTTCTAGTCACAGGATTAAAAGGACATGCTAAAAGCAAGTGTATATGGGTGCTTTTAAAAAGAGATATATGCATATATGCTATTTATTTGTGCCATTACCTTATTAAATACTCATAATAACCTTATGGAGTAGATACCATTGAGCTATTGAGTAATTACAATTTTTATGCCAGTTTATAGACTAAGAATATAAATTTTAAAGAATCTGAGCATCTTTCTCAAAGTCATACAACACGACAAACCCAAAACTCTAATTCCAAGATTCTTAACCTTTAACTTATTTCCAAAAACAGTATCATAACTGATGCAAAAAATCAATAATTGAGCTTTACTACTAACATCATTTAAGAATCAGATGGAGTAATAATATTCACAAAGGGGAAATAAGCAACGGAAACAGCATTCCTAAAAATAAAAACATGGGGTACAAAGAGTTGAAGAAATCTTTATTAACCGGGCACAGTAGTGCAGGCCTATAATCCCAGTGGCTCGGGAGGCGGAGAGAAGAGGATCATAAGTTCGAGACCAGAGGCAGTCTGTGTAATTTAGTGAGACCCTATCTCAAAAAGTAAGAAGAAAAAAATGGGCTGGTGGTGCAGCTCAGTGGTCCAGCACTTGCAAAGCATGCAAGCGTTAGGCCCTGAGTGCAACTCCCAGTACTGCAAAAAAAAAAAAAATTTAACCACTTACAAACCAATTTAAGACAGGAAAGATGATATAAAGAAGGAATGAACATGAACAAACAAGGGAGGGAGAGAGGGAAAAAGAGAGAGAGAGAGAAGGAGCAAGGGAGATAAAAAGAAAGAAGGAAGGGAGGGAAGGAGGGAAAAATAATAGAGAGAGGGGAGCTGTTGCTCATTTGTTGAAAAGGTTTATGCATAAGAAACTATAACCTCTATTATTAAAAAGATCTGCATCTCAATTCTTCCTTTAATAGCCAAGTCAAATCCAACGGATGCATGGAAATCATTATTGCCTTTCCTCATTAAAAGCAGAAAAATGGAAAATAGCTATTCCAAACACACTACATAATATTTCTTTAGGACACTAATAAATGGTATTTAAAATTCTCTATTTCCCCTCAATAGAAAAGTTCCCACCATTATCCTAAATGCTGATGGATGGGACCAAAAAAGGGCATCCTACTGGTTTCTAATACATGTCATTAATTGTCTCATTAATGGGTAAGAAAGTTTCCAGAGCCCTTGTTTCTCCTATTGCACCCAAGAACCCCAGCTAAACAATACCAGAAATAAATCTTAATGAATTTAACATTCATTAACCTCTTCACCAGAGTGAGATCAAAACCAACGAAAATGCAAATCTTTGGAGGAAACAAGTAGAATTCAGAGATTAGCAAATAATCCAGAAGTAGTGTTTAGTGTGTTATGAGAAAAAGATTATGTTGACAAAATATGACTGCTTATAAAGGATGCTTTAAAGACTTTTCTACCACAGTGGGAAACAAAAATGACTATAGCATCCCAGATTTCTTCCTGGTTCTGATTCACTTTACTGTCTCCAGGACATGCTTACTAGGAAGTTTTATGTACAGGCACACACACACACACACACACACACACACACACACACAAATACACACACATATATATTAACCCATTATATAAAAACACATTTTACATGTGTGTGTGTGTGTGTGTGTGTGTGTTAATAATATCAGGAAAACTTCATGATGACATATACTTTATATCATAATTCTACACCACTACCAGTGTATTTTGCATAAGGAGATTTTTCAGTCTTTCATCTCTGGCCATCAGGATCTATAATGGCATTGACAGACTGCCTGAGTATTTTTAATGGCATGCATCTGATATATCACTGGTTGCCAACATCCAAATGCTTTTGCAAAATGTCCTGCTGACGGGTACTGAAAAGCTAATGGAAAAATCACTCTTTGATAATAAAACATCAATGCTTGACTTTCTGGCTTGGTAAAGGTTTTTTACATTAGAAATGGCAAATGGGAACCTGCCATAATGTCTCTCAAAGAGATATACATACTTGTAATTTTCCTTCAACAACTTCTGATGGTGGTAACTTAAATTAGGATAACCTTATAGATGCTCAGCATATTGATGTTGTTGGCAGGTCTTCCATGTTTTTTTATATTCATATGCCTCCTAATTTATGGCAAAGAAAGGCTTTCATTCTCTGAATGGTAGGAGAGTATTGTGACATTCATTTATCCATTCTTTCAATTCATTTTTTGATCCCCTACTATATGTCAGTCCCTGTATGTGGACAGTATATAAAAACTCATCTAACACTTGAGTCCTCAGAGTCAGCAAAGGGTGAGGAATAGCATATGAATATTACAAGGCAATATCATCTTAAATAATCAAATACTACAATGGAAAGTGTGCAATATGACCAAGAGCTCATGGGTCTAGAACTCATGGTTCTGGACCCTGAAGGCAGAGATAAGATATGAGATGAATCTTAAAATAAAGGTAACAGTCAACTGAGAGGTGAAAAGACAGTCCAAGTAGAAGGAATAGCAGATGCAAAACTAAACATTAAAGGGCATGATATTCTTGTGGTTTGGATAGTACTTAAGTAGAGCTAAACATCAAATACACTAGGGGCATGTCAGGAATAGTTACGATAAATATTGCCAGTGGATAATTCAGTTGGTCCTTATGTCATGTTAAGGAGTTTGAATGTTAAATTGTATGTAAGAAAGAGCTCTTTCATTAAAGGGTTTTAAATAAGTCAGAGTTAAACTCAAATACATTGTATGTTGTCAGTGTTACCTCTTCTCCTGGAGGTAGAAACAAAGAAGACAGAAGTTTGGCCACCCTGTGGCATGAGATAATTCCTTGAGGTACAAAGAATTATTTACCAACAGCAACATCTGCTAAATATTGAAAAGTTTTCCCAAGAGAGGTTGGAAAATTACTTCAAGAGGTCTTTAAAAATTATAATTTATAATTTTGTATAAATTATAATTTGTTGTAGATGCTGCAGATGTGATTATCCATTAGGGCAAAGGGATTGAACCTGAGTCTCTTCCAGAATTACAGTTCCAGTGTTCACACAATATTGTAGTGAACAGAGCTGTGAGTTGGTTAACAATTTAGACTTGATCCTGTGGTTGCAGATTGATTGCAAGATTATAGAAGCAGAATGTTCATTTTAGAATATGCATAGGAGAAAGACTATATGCTTGGGAAGCAATCTGGTAATGATAGAGCAACCTGGCTTGTAAAATAGGTACATTTCCCTTTACTTTGTCATAAGATTATGATGTGACCTTGATGTAACTCCATTTTTCTTAAGGTTATCTGAACACTACAGCAGGAACCATCAAGGATGAGAAGATACAGTAATGATATATAATAGAAATAAAGGAACTCACCCTAGATTAACTCAGTATGTGGGGGTGCCTTGCGTCATTGCTCAGGAAATTAGTTAAAACTAGCTATTACTAAAGGTGCCCTCTGAGACTATTAATAATACCTAGAAACATCAAAGCTTTAGAGTGTAGAAAGTACATCCATGTGCATTTCTTTAGCTGCCCTTCCCCAAAACACTGAGGTACATAAGGTTTTTACAAAGGAGAACACTGAGGCTGAGAGCTACAATAGTCTGCCCCAGTCTATAGAGCTATTATGTTGCATAATCTTGATTTAGCCTCTCTCAGAAACACTTTATATGAATCTTAGTTCATGTACATTTTCAAAAGGAAGGAAGCAAGTGTTTAAAGTGCTAAGAAAAAGAAAGAAAAGAAATCAACAAGCAAAGCAAAATGATGCTAAATGAAGTGAAACCTAGAAATAAGTATTTAGTAACACTGTAAGGGCCATAAATAATATCAAAGAAGAATGTCAGTTTGCAAATATCGATTCTTGGTAAATAGCCTTCAAACCAAGAAAAAAAATCTACTAAAACAATGATAATACCTTAAGGAAAGGTACAAAAAAGGAAACAAAAAATATGTGAGCCATAATGAATGAGAGTTCTGATGTAGGTCCATATAACATATCACATTGTTGTTGTTAGGTGCCATCAAGTCACATCCAACTCATAGCAATCCTATGTACAACAGAACAAAACACTCCCCGACACTGCCATTACCTGGCACTATATGAGTGCTTCTTTGTTGTTCATAAGGTTTTTGATGGCTGATTGCTTTGGAAGTGGGTTGCCAGGTCCTTCTCCCAAGCCTACAGCGCCCGGTTTTCCCAGTCAGTCTCTAATTCAAGAACTAACCAGGCCTGACCCTACTTAGCTTCCAATATCAGACAGGATCAGTCGCCAGGGTGGTATGGCTGCAGGCAACATATCGCATTAGCAATATAAAATAACAATGGGTTTGTGTTAAACTATGCATAACTGACTTTTAAGATAAAACACTATTGATTATAAGATACACTATTACATTATGGCCTACTAAGAAAGAAAAAAATACGACCAATTAAACTATAATATGTTGTTGACTTTTAAGACATGTCACAATTTAAGGTGTGGTAAAGGAAAAAAATTCTACATTTTAGAATGTATGAAATTATTGTTGCTGTTGTTAGATGCCATCCAGTCAGGTCCAACTCATAGCAACCCTCATAGGGTTTTCAATGGCTCATGGTTTTGGGGTTTCTCTAGGAATGGATTGCTACATCTTTTTCCCATATTTGCAGTTCTGGAGATTGACCCTGGGTCCTCATGGAGTACAGAACAGCACTTGACCAACTGAGCTAAACCCTAGCCCATATGAAAGGTAGTGGTTAATTATAGTGAAATAGGGAAATATAGTGGTAACATTATAATAGGGGGGGCTGGGATTTAGCTCAGTTGGTAGAGTGCTGCGCTGCAGTCTCTGAGGTCCCGAGTTCAATTCCCAGCACCGAAAAAATGGGAGAAGGACCTGGCAATCCACTCCCAAGGCAATCCCGAAACAGTCAGCCATTGAAAACCCTATGAGGGTCGCTATGAGTCGGATACCGACTCGACGGCACCTAACAACAACAACAACAATTATAATAGGGTGGGTTTTGGTGTGATTTTTGTTTGAAGTACTGGGGGGTTGAACCAGGGCTTCACACATACTAACTAGGTGCTCTACTACTGAGCCACACCGTCAGCCTTTTTAAATTTGTTTTTAATTTTGAGACAGGATCTAAGTCGCACAGGCTGCCTTTGGCCTCCAGCTCTTGATCCTCCTGCCTCAACCTCCAGAGTTGCTGGGATTACAGGCATGTGCCATGGCACTCAGCATATGGAGTGTTTAGTAATAACTACAGGACTAGCTCAACAGTAGTGTTGGCCCAGCAGGCTTGACGTTCTGCATTAAATCTCTGGCACTGCTAATAGCAATAGTAATAACTGGAGGTGTTGAGGGGCTTGTTAACTTCAAGTCTCACAGTGATCTCTTCTGAGCAGGATTTTGTATAAATAGAGGACATTCTGCACAGTAATAAAGATGTCATGGCCCAGAGCTTAATTTTATGTAAGCAGCAGCATCTTTAGAGGAAAAAGGAGAAGTTTTGTTCTGAGAATTCATATTCAAGAGGGTAATAGCAGGGGTGAAATAAACGCCATATTAATGCACAAATATTCTTGGAACTGTGGAGTAATGGACTGAGTTTATCTAAAAGGACATGTGAATAGAAGGGAACAAACTAGTAAACGACTTCAGGGGAATGTAGAATCCAGTGAGAAGCAGGTGACCGAAAGCAACCAAGTGCTTTTGTACTAACCTAGCTTCCTGGAGAAACTTCAATACACTAAATCCTAGAAGTAGTAATTTTCTAACAAAAGATAGAAATATTTAAAAATGTGATGAATACTGTCAAATGCCCTCCAAAATGTAATCATTTAAAGTGCATAGAAATTCTTATTTTTCCATGACTCACTCAAGTTTGGATATTATTGGTTATTAAATTATTGCAAGCCTAATAAATTAAACTTGAAAAATCATATCTCATTTTAATTCAAAATTTAACATTATAAAGTTTGTTATTGTCGTTAGGTGCCCTCAGGTTGGTGTCCGGCTCATAGCGACCCTACGTACAACAGGTGAAACAGTATTGTTATTGCTTCTCTGCTATTCATAGGGTTTTCAATGGCTGATTGTTTTTTGGCAGTGGGATGTTGGGTCCCTTTCTCATAACAAAGTTTAGAACACTCTTATTTGTCTGATGATCATCTGAGTTTACACTTCCAAATCACGTGTTCATATATTTTGTATAGGTTCCTGTGAGGTTATTGTCTTTATGTCATTGATTTGTAACAATTCTTTACATATTACTGATAAGGATAAATAGATAGATACTGTAAAAGTTTTTCCTTGATCCATCTATTTGTTCTATCATTTATTTTTTAATGTTACTGACATCATTTTATAGCTATATATTTTCTGTTCTTATAGGTGTTAAGCTCAAATCTCTCCCATTCTGCATGTGTTGTGAGAATCATTCAGTTTGTAACTCCTCAGTCATTGTCTTTCTCATGTTATAGAGCTTCATTTTTTGTGAGCAAAGAAAAGCCTCGAGAGATCCCTATATGGGTTTTGGAGCTTTCATTTCTATGCAAGTCTTTCATTTCTGGACCCATGAGTTGCAACTTTCTGGCTATTTCTGCTTCCCCAAACTCCAACCTACATCTCTATACCTCAGCAGGGTTTCTTTTCCCTGTGAGTCTGCCTGAAAATTGCCTTAAGCCTTAAGCCAAGAAGACCTTAGGGCTTACCTCATCCCTTCCCTTCTCTCAGGGATCATGGTGTGCACTGCCTATTGTCCACATCTAAATATAGCAATTCCATATGTTTTATCCAGTTTTCCTGCAGAAGGTTAAATCTGGGTCTTGTTACTCCTCCCATGATGGAAACAGTATTCTTAGTATCTTCTTTATAAAAATTATACTTTTCTCATATCTTCAGTACATTTGTTTGCTTAGTTTTTGATTTTGTCAACATCTCTTGCAGCCATTTGTATAACTTTTATTTTCTTGTAAATGTACTTCAATTCAATCATGTAGATTTTCAAACTTTTAAAATATTCTCTTCCACTAGAAGCACTGGCAGGTTTTTCAAACAATAATACACACATAAGTTAACTTCAATTTCAGATATAAATGAATAATAACTTTTGTATAAGTATGTCCCAAATATGGGATGTACTTACACTAAAAACTATTCATTGTTTATATGAAATTTAAATTTAACTTGGGTTTATGGTATTTAATTTGACAAGCCTATCCATTAAGTATCATCATTAAAAAAGAAAGAAAGAAAGAAAGAAAGAAAGAAAGAAAGAAGAAAGAAAGAGTGAGTTTCAATCTTATTAAGTCCATTGCTTTTGTAGGTTTCATGGGTAGGTTTTTAAAACATATATACAGAGAAGTTTCTGCCTTGTATTTATTTTCTTGCTTTCTACTTACACTTCTGAATTATCTTGTTATTCTTTTTCTAGCTCCTAAGTTAAATGTTATATCCATTTTTATTTGAATAATTAAAAAGTTTAAAGTCATGAATTTTGTTCTAAGTACAGTTCTATTCACATCATAGATATTTCTCAATGAAGAGTCCTCATTTGCATTAATTGCTAAAACATTTGTGATCTCAGTTTTTTATTTCCTCTCAATTTAAGAACCATTTAGAAGAGATTTTTTTTTCAAATTCAAGTGGGTTTTCGTTATTTTGTTTTACTACTGAAATCCAATATTTTGTTTTTTTTAGTCAAGAATGTGTTTTAATTTGGGAGAAAATGTTAAAAGTTTTTACAGGCTATATATAATTAAATTTTGTACATGCTTTTTGATAAGGGGATATATGTATATTCTTTGTGTATTGGGGTTAAATATACATATTTAAGAAAGTTAGTTGTATTGTTAAATCCTTAAATTCATTTTTGTTCTAGTTCATCATGAATAAGATCTTGACATATAGAAACCACACTGAACTTTTTTTTCAAAAGATGCAAATGCAACAAGCTTTACTTTCCATGATTTATGAAGCATTTTTTAAATATTCCTGAATTTCTATTAAAAAATCCTTTTGCAAGGATTTATTAGATAATGTATTATTGAAGGCCAATTAGCTCCTTGTTCAGAAAATAGTAAAGGTCAAAAAACATGAATGAGATTATGTAGATGAAATGCCTTATAGGATTCACCAAAGCCACACCTGCCCATTCTTCCATATAAACAGAATGGGCTTATGGTATTCCTCAATGGATCACTTGAAGGACTATAGGGAAGGCTTAGAGAGATTTTATAAGATTTCTAATTTTGCTTTCAAAATAAAAGCTTGAGAAGACAAAAATCAGAATTTTACCCTCCTCTGTAATGGGTTGGGATTTAGCTTAGGGGGTAGAGCACTGGTCTGCAGTCTCTGAAGTCCAGGATTCAATTCCCAGCACCAAAAAAAAAATGGGGGAAGAAGAGGCAATCCACTCCCAAGGCAATCCCAAAACAATCAGTCATTGAAAACCCTATGAGGATCATGACTATGAGTCAGATTCAAGGGCACCTAACAACAACAACATAATGTTGTGTCTACAGCTGTTCCACCCTGGCAACCGATCCCATCAGATCTCAGAATCTCAGCAGGGTTGGGCCTACTTAGTCCTTGTATGGGAGACAGCCTGAGAATACTGGGTGCTATAGGCTTGGGAGAAGGACCCAGCAGCCCACTCCCGAAACAATCAGCCATTGAAAACCCTATGAATAGCAGAGAAGCATTGACAATAGTCTCAGGTATGGCGCAGTGTTGGGGAGTGTCTCCTCTGTTGTAGATAGAGTTGCTATGACTTGGACCCAACTGGAGGGCACTAACAAAAACAACAACTATAATATTGTGGAGAGAAAAAAATAGAGGTAGGATTTAACCAGTGAAAGCTAGTCAATCACAAGAAGAAAAGAAGAATTACGGCCCCACCTATGTGGAATCATAAAAACTTAGAGTTATTTTCAGTTTTCAGGTGTAGCACTCACACCTGCCATATATAGATTAGAATTTCAAAATACAGAATTACTTTCAGTTTTCAGAGATTTTCCATGAATTACTCCCATCTTTAAGAACATTCTGAAATGCTTAGATGATGTAGTGATTTTACAATCTTAAAAACACAAAAAAGCAGGTTTTTCAGTTCTCTCTTTAAGACTTAGTTCCACAATTTTAAGATGGGCATGATGACGACAATGCTTTCTTCTAAAAATTATATGAGATGGTTCATACAAAAAATTCACCCCAAACCTGATACTCAAAAAATATTACCTATTGTCTTCAGCCATAGAACCCTGACATCCAATCCCACATGATCTTGGAAAGTAAGCAGGGTGGACCTGGTTAGTCCCTGGATAGAAGAACTCCTGGGAATACTAGATGCAGACTAGGGAGAAGGACCTGCAGACTAGGGAGAAGGATCCACTCCTGAAACAATCCACCATCAAAAACCTCATGAATAGCAGGAAGCACTGACATAGTGCCAGCCATGGCACAGTGTCAGGGAGTGCTTAGTTCTTTTGTACATAGGGTTGCTATGAGTGAGACCCAACTTGACAGCACCTAACAACAGGAGCACTGTTAGATAATATTTTGAGTATCACATCTTGATTTGGCAGAATCTGTAAATAGAGATGATTTTCACAAGGGTTCTTTCAACATCCTCAAGCTTTTCCAAAGCATTGCTATCCCTGCCTTTCCCAAGGGGTAACCCCCCCAAAATATAAAGATCATCAATGGTGTCATGTTCTAATTATTGCAATTATATACCATTTTAGAAAAATTAATGATAGGGTTCACTGAACCACTGATGAAATCTACTGAATGGCCTTTGGTGGTGGTGGTGTTAGGTGCCACTGAGTCAATGTCCAACTCATAGC
>VMDO01036804.1:0-14838 GCA_007922755.1 Pedetes capensis
GTTCTTGTATAATGACTCTGTGTATTCTTCCCATCTTCTTTTGATGTTTCCTGCATCATTTAATATTTTCCCTGTAGAATCTTTTACTACTGCCACTCGAGGCTTGAATTTTTTCTTCACTTCCTTAAGCTTGAGAAACACAGAGCGTGTTCTTCCCTGTTGGTTTTCTGCCTCCAGTTCCTTGCACATGCCATTGTAATATTTGTTTTTGTCTTCTTGAGCTGCCTTCTGAAATCTTCTGTTTAGTTCCTTAACTTCATCATGTCTTCCTTTTGCTTTAGCCGCTCGACGTTCAAGGGCAAGGTCCAGTGTCTCTCTTGACATGTAATTTGGTCTTTTCTTTTTTTTCTTGTCATTTTAAGAACTTCTTGCTTCCTTCTTGAATGATATCTTTTATGTCATGCCACAACTCTTCTGGTCTCCTGTCATTTGTGTCTAATGCATTAAACCTATTTGAGTATATCCTACTCAGGTGGGATATACTCAAGGTCATACCGTGGCTCTCATATACTTGTTCTAATTCTCTTCAGCTTCAGTTTGAACTTGCATATGAGAAGTTGATGGTCTGATCCACAGTCAGCACCTGGCCTTGTTTGACATTTTGTACAGAGCTTTTCCATCGTCTCTTTCCACATATGTAGTCAGTTTGATTCCTGTATGTTCCACCTGGTGAAGTCCATGTGTATAGTCTCCGTTTATGATGTTGAAAAAATGTATTTGCAGTGAAAAGGTCATTGGTCCGACAAAATTCTATCATGTAATCTCCAGCTTCATTTCTGTCACCAAGACCATATTTTCCAACGACTGGGTCTTCTTCTTTGTTTCCAACCTTTGCGTTCCAGTCACCAGTGATTATCAGTATGTCTTGATTGCATGTTTGATCTATTTCAGATTGCAGAAGCTGATAGAAGTCTTCCCTTTCTTCATTTGTGGCCTTAGTGGTGGGTGCATAAATTTGAATAATAGTCATATTAACTGGCCTTCCTTGTAGGTGTATGGATATTATTCTATTACTGACAACATTGTATTTCATGACAGATCTTGAAATCTCTTTTTTGATGATGAATGCAACCCCATTTCTCTTTAGTTTATCATTCCCAGCATAGTAGACCATATGATCATCTGACTCAAAATGGCCTATGCTGGTCCATTTTAGCTCACTGATGCCTAGAATGTCAATGTTTATGCGATCCATTTCTCTGTTAACAATTTCTAATTTGGCTAGATTCATACTACGTACATTCCATGTTCCAATCATTAATGGATGTTTCCAGTTGTTTCTCATTTTGAGTCATGCCACATCATCAAGTTGAGCACCCTGGGGTTTTACTCCATTTCCTTCATCACGGTAGACTCTACTTGAGGAGGCAACTCTTCCCCAGTAGTCTTTTGAGTGCCTTCCAACCTGGGGCCCTCATTTTCCGGCACTATATCTGACAGTGTCTCTTTGCTATCCATAGGGTTTTCAATGGCTAGTTGTTTCGGGAGTGGCTCGCCAGGTCCTACTCCCTAGTCTGTCTTATTCTGGAAGCTCAGCTGAAAACCTGTCCACCGTGGGTAACCCTGCTCATGTCTGAGGTTACAGTGGCAGAGCTCTCAGCCTCATCGCAACAAGCAACCCCCACGGCAAACTGACAGACTTGTGGGGGCTCTGATGGTAAAATAATTGATACAAGGATGCATATATAGCATAAGAAAAAGAGAAGGAGAATAGAAAGAGGGAAGAGAGTAAAACAAGAAAGGAAGAAAATAAAAATTAAAAAAAAAAGAAAAGAATAAAGAAAAGAAAAACCTCATGTATACACGCTCCCACCCACGTATAAAAACGTTTATAGTCAGGTGTGGTGGTATACACCTGCATTCCCATCAGCTTGGGGCGAAGGCAGGAGGATCGCAAGCTCAAGATCACAGGCAGCCTGTGCAACCCAGCGAGACCCTGTGTCAAAAAGTAAAAATATGGGCTGGGGGCACAGCGCGGTGGTCCATCACCTACAAAGCAGATAGGCGCAAGACCCTGGTTTCAAACCCCTATACAAAACAACAAAAACAAACAACAAAAAAACCCAAACCAAACCAAAACAAAACAAAACAAAAACCCCAAGAAACAAAAAAACAAAATCAAAACAAAAACAAAAACACAACCATGCATACACGCTAGCACACATATATAAAACACTTCTAATCAGGTGCGGTGGTATACACCTGCATTCCCAGCAGCTTGGGGGCGAAGGCAGGAGAATCACAAGCCCAAGATCACAGGCAGCCTGCACAACCCAGCGAGACCCTGTTTCAAAAAGTAAAAATATGGGCTGGGGGAGCAGCGTGGCGGTCCAGCACCTACAAAGCGAATAGGTGCAAGACCCTGGTTTCATACTCCCGTACAAAGCAGCAAAAACAAACAATAACAAAAAACCAAACCAAACTGAAACAAAACAAAACAAAAACCCCAAGAAACAAACAAAAAAAATCAAAACAAAAATAAAAACAAAACCATGCATACACGCTTGCACACACATAAATCACTTCTAGTCAGGTGCGATGGTGCACACCTGCAATCCTAGCCACTTAGGGGGTGGAGACAGGAGGACCACAAGCCCGAGATCAGAGGTAGTTTGTGCAACTCAGCAAGCCCCTGTCTCAAAAAGTAAAAAAATATGAGCTGGGGGCGCAGCGCGGCTTTCCGCCCACTTGGGAGACCACTTGGGAGAACCAAATCCTCTTGTGGGTGGGATGATATTCAACCCCCCCGGAGAGAGTCTGTAGTAGGTCTGCCATGCATGGCGATTGCGCTCGAAGCTGTTCTTATTGTGTCTAATTGTCCTGCAAGACTCTGCCAGAAAGGAGCACTCTGACCGCGCGGCGCTCAGCCTCCTCCGCAGACCTCACCTTTCTCCACAGTGCAGTGGGACTTAGGATCCCCTCTGGTGTGTCTGGGGTCCAGGCGTATGTGTGCCCGTATGTCTGTGGAGATTGCGTCTGCATGACTGTCCCGCCACAACAGGAGGGAGGGAGCCGCATTTCAGCTCTGGATGTGTACCGCTGGCACTGGTTTCCCACTGCCACAACAGGAGGGAGGGAGCGATTCCGTGCTGACTCACCCAAAAACTTGCAGTTTGTGTCCCGTGGGCAGGGTGACAGTGTGATGTCAAGGTTGCATGCTGTGTTGGGTCCGGCTCCCGTGGGTGTGTGGGAGAAGTCCCCTCCGAGTCTCCAGGATTCTATCCTGCCGTCTGCGGGAAAGCGAAATGGCGGAATGGCAGTCCTGCCACTGACCTCTGTGTAGTTCCTCCGAAGCCAAATGCTCAATTTCAGTGTCCATCCAGTTTCATCCTCTGTCTCCCAATCTAAACTATCACTGTTTCTATCTATTCAATGTGAGTTCTAAACCCCTCATCAAGGCTTCCCTTTATTCTGGGAGAGAAGGCGCGTCTTATCTGTCCGCCATCTTGATTTTTCCCCCAATATTAACTACAGCCCTCATATTGTACATTATATTTCTACATTTTTTTCATCTGACATAATGGCACCTTTGCACCTTTTGACCAACATTGTCCCATTTCCCCTGAACTCCATTCCTCGTTAACCACTGTTATACTCTCTGTATGTACTTCATTTCTAAACGACATATTTCTTTAAATTGAGTCAGTAATTAAAAACTATAAAATTTGTCACTGAGATCAGTCTTAGATTGACACAGAACAGATTAGAATTTGTGATGTATGAATTTTTATATTCCTCAAAGACCTCCCCAGTCTGGTCACTGATGCTTATAAAATGTAATTTCTCTAGCACTAATAGCAATAGTTAACATTTATATTGTACTTACAATGTGTAGGGTACTCTACTATGTGATTTACATATATTAACTCATTTCATGCTCACATTACACAGCTACTAGATACTGTTATTATCCACATTTTACATATTTGGAAATGCAGGCAACAAGATACTAAGTTATGTTCCCAAGGTCGTAATAAAGATACAATAAGAATAAAAATAGCAATAGTAATAATGTTAGTAAGAGAATAATACTGGTAACTACCATTTACTGAATTATTATGTAAGAATTCAGTATTGAATACTACCTTAGTGTTGCTATCAAACACACCTTTTTTTACCTTTCCTTTTCTGAAAACTAGTAAACATGCTCAGTGAAGTAAATAAATTTTCTCATTTTCCCAAAGCTAATTAAATAGCACAACAAGGACTTAAATGTACATCCTTCTGACTCTAAGGCTGGTGCTCTTTCAATTGTGAGGCATCATATCTCAGCAAATTATATTAAGAATAGTAACAAATTGACATAATTTGCTCTACAACTTTAGTAACCAAAATAAATTATTTTCTGCCACTGGATTTTATATAGAAGTGTGGGGATGAGTAAACTGAGTAAAAAGGAAGACATCTCACAATATCCTGACACTGTATTTTGTAACAATCAATAAAAATCCACATATTTGCCACTGATGTTAGTTGTATTCTCTAGTCCACCTTATATACATATTTGGGTAAAGAAGTGGTTTTCAAAATGGAACAAATCCTAAACTCTTAAATGTGTGTTGTTGTTTGTCTTTTTAGATTTGCTTATTTTTCTTTACATGAAATTAATGTCCCTTACCTACTTCTTTGAAATAATTCCCAGTATACTTTTTCCGGTCTTAGTGTAACTAATTGCCATTATTAGTAGCCTTGAACCAGGATTCAATGGCATATGTTCTCTTCAGGGCTGGGATTTAGCTCAGTTGGTAGAGCGCTGTGCTGCAGTCTCTGACGTCCCGAGTTCAATTCCCAGCACTGCAAAAATGGGAGAAGGACCTGGCAATCCACTCCCAAGGCAATCCCGAAAGAGTCAGCCATTGAAAACCCTATGAGGGTCGCTACTAGTTGGATACTGACTCGATGGCTCTAACAACAACAACACCAATGTTCTCTTCATTGATCACTATTGATTTACCAAGTATACAATGCCAAATAATCCAAATGAAAAGTCTATACTAGTTATTAAGTTATGCCAATCTAACTGGGCAGGGTGGCACACACCTATAATCCCAGCTACCCAGGAGGTTGAGGCAGGAGGATCATGAGTTCACAGACAGAGGTAGCCACCATAACTTAATGAGACCCTGTCTCAAAATAAAAAATGAAAAAAGGGCTGCAGGTGTTCCTCACTGGTAGAGCACTTACCTAGCACATGCAAGGCCCTAGGTTTAACCCCCTAGTACCATAAAAAAAAATTGTGCCAATATTTTATCCATATGATAACATTTATCTATTTATTTGGGAGTAAAAAACGATTGACAGAGGTTTTCACATTTCATTTTCTTAACAAGTAGGCTCTCATTTAAGTTAGTAAAAGACTCATTTCTTTTGTTTATTCAGCAATAAGCAGGTATGAAATTCACATACACAATACTTTTAAGAGCTTTGGCTCCAAGATGCCATATAAGTAGAAAAATAATGAATGGTTTAGTGTATAAATTCTAAACATAGACCTATGTACTATCAAGTAAAAATACATGCTTTGAACAAAGTGTAACATTTAGTGCTATAAGAATAAAGTGAAAAATAATATTGCTTGGAGCTTTCACTTTCATTGTACGTTGACATGAATTCAGGTCTTAAAATAATCAATAATTACTCTGTGATTCACATTTTTCTACAATAGAGGAAAAAAGAATGACAAATTTCCAATTTGCCAGTAAGATTCACTTATAAATTTCACCCCCAAATCAGTTGTTTTTAAGTTGTCTAATACTCTCAATTTGTAACTCACCCTTTCCTTGTACTAACCTACAAAGTGCTCTAAATTCTGAAATTATAAGTGTGTCAAAATATTTCTTTTTGAGGGGAAGGTGGCCTTGACATTTTGATTACCATTCATAAAGGTCAGTAGTGCATTTTCTTTTCCATTTCATTTGGTTAAAATAAATCCTGATAATTAATGATATAGCTGTTAAGGTTTGTGTTAATAACATAATGGTCATTTAATTCGAAATTGTAAAATAGAGATCAGTTGCATTTATCATTTGCAGTCTCAAATTTCAGTACAGAATTGTGAAAGGAAGAAGTGTTCCTTAGAGTTCAAAGCAGAAATGCTAAGGTGCTTTAAGTAGCTGCTTTTAGGTAGAGATATCTTGTTAAATATAGAACAAGAAAACAACAAAAACTAGAATTGAAAAAAACTTCAAAAGGAAATGATAACATGCAAAAAGCAATGAGCCTAGTTTTATACTGTCAGTAATGAATATTTCCTCTTAGCTTTTTAATAAACAGGTCACACACATAAAATCGTTCTTTCTGACATAAATGGCTTTAGAAATGTTAACTGAACCACCAAGGCTTACTCTTTTAAATATGTCTCATTCCCAGAAAGGCAGACTTACTAGTTAAACATCAGAGGATGAGGAGGGATATGCATTGTCTTTCTTCCCTATTAAGTTCCACAACTAATTTCTAGGTCCACAGTACACCACGTTGAGCAAGGAGATGATCATCTTTTCAGATTTTACCTCATGACTAAACTATATGACTTTGATTCCTGTGTTTTTGGAGGGTATAGGATCTGGTGATGGAATTAAATCACTGCTTGTGGTTACGATGTGAGCAGAGTAGTTGGACAATCTCCTTTTAAAATGTGAACTATTGGCCAAACCTAGCTATAATAGTACCATTTTAATTTGAAAAAACTGAAACTAGTAGTTGGTTAATTACTATCATGGGGAGAATATGATGGCTCCCCCAAAGAAGCCCATGTCCAAATTCCTATAACCTGTGAAAATATTCAGGTACATGGCAAAGGGAATTGAAGTTACTCATCAGCTGACCTTAAAACAGGGAGATTATTCTGGACTAACCAGATGGGTCCAGTGTACTCATAAGCATCTGTAAAAGTGGAAGAGAGGCATTAGAAAAGAGAGTTAGAGAAAGAGATAGGATAACAGACATATCAGAATGATACAATCTGTTTAAGAATCAACTGACCATTGCCTCCTTTGGAAGATGGAAGAGGCTATGAGCCAAGGAATGTGAGCAGCTTCTAGAAACTGGAAAATGCAAGAAAATGGATTCTCCCACAGAGTCTCCACAAGGGAACAAAGACCTGCTACCACCTTGATTTCAACCCAGTAAGACCCATTTTGGATTATGGATCTCCAGAACTGCAAGATAATAAACTAAAGAAAATAAACCTGTGTTGTTTTAAGCAATAATTTTTAGTAGCTTAATATAGCACCAATCAGAAACTAATACATTAATTAATTAAAATAGAGGTTAAAGTGGTGAACAAAAATAATTTATATACATGCTAAGTATTTTATGTTAATATAAAGTATATAAATGCTCTTAATTCTCCAAATTTTTATGTAGGGCAAAAGTGTTTGAGTATGTATTTGCTGATGATAAGTCCACAATATCTATCGTGTATAAACACTAGCCATAACATATTGTTTATGATATCTAGTTTCTGATAGGCCTGCAGCTGTAGCCCTGTGGCATCCGATCCTGTCTGATCTCGGAAGCTAAGCAGGGTTGGGCCTTGTTAGTACCTGGATAGGAGACTGCCTGGGAACACCAGAAGCTGTAGGCTTGGGAGAAGGACCTGGCAACCCCCTCCCAAAAATCAATCTGCCATTGAAAACCCTATGAATAGCAGAGAAGCACTGACAATGGTGTTTCCCCTGTTGTACAGAGGGTCTCTATGAGTTGGATACCGACTCCACGGCACCTAACAACAACAACAACAACAACAACAACAACAACAACAACAGTTTCTGATAATGTTGTTGTTGTTGTTAGGTGCCCTCGAGTCGGTATCCGACTCATAGCGACCCTCATAGGGTTTTCAATGGCTGACTGTTTCGGGATTGCCTTGGGAGTGGATTGCCAGGTCCTTCTCCCATTTTTGCGGTGCTGGGAATTGAACTCTGGACCTCAGAGACTGCAGCACAGTGCTCTACCAACTGAGCTAAATCCCAGCCCAAAAAAGTAATTGCTAAATGCTACTTCAGAGCTTTTAGTTGTTAGGTGTCATTGAGTCGGTATCCGACTCATAGAGACCCTGTGTTCAACAGGGGAAACACTATTGTCAGTGCTTCTCTGCTGTTCATAGGGTTTTCAATGGCAGATTGATTTTTGGGAGGGGGTTGCCAGGTCCTTCTCCCAAGCCTACAGCTTCTGGTGTTCCCAGGCGGTCTCCCATTCAGGTACTAACCAGGCCTGACCCTGCTTAGCTTCCGAGATCTGACGGGATCAGATGCCACAGGGCTACAGCTGCAGTTTCTGATAATAGTCACTCAATAAATTTTAATTGAGTGAGTGGAAAAATAAATAAACAGAAGATTTTGCTGGAGCAAACTTTTGAGTTGTTATTCAGAATATATATAATGGATTAAAAGTTGTACAAAACAATTGCATCTTTAAGGTCATTTATCTCAACTGGCACTTCTGACTTGGGGTCTAAAATAGGGCCAAGGAGTATGAGGCCAGTGTTATCTAAGCTGCCTAGCATACTCATTGTCAATTTGTTATCTAAGCAATGACATAATAACTTTATAGATCTAAAGCAGGGTGTAGTGGTAGCACACCCCTGTAATCCAGCACTTAAGAGGCTGAGACAGGAAGATCATGAGATCTTAAGTACAAGTCTCACTGGAGGCCTCTCACAAAACAAAACTAAAAAGGACACGTAGATTTTAGTAGAAGTTAGATAGGAGAAAATATTTGCAAGTTTCATGTGGGTTCTAAGAAAAATTACAGGGAGGGCTGGGGTGCAGCTTAATGGTAGAGTGCTCGGAAAGAATGCATGAGGCCCTAAATTCAAACCCTCATACTGAAATAAAAAAGATAAAAAGAGCTGGGCACAGTGGCATATGCCTGTAATCCCAGCAACTTGGGAGGTGGAGGCAAGAGGATCACAAGTTCAAAGCCAGATGCAGCCTACATAACTTAGTGAAATCCTGTCTCAAAAAAATGTGAAGCCGTGCATGGTGGTGCACACCTATTATTCCAGCAATTCAGGAGGCAGACGGATTGTAAGTTCTAGGCCAGAGGTAGCCTGTGTAACAGTAACAACAATAATGAAAGTGAAAAGTGGGCTGTGGGTGAACATCAGTGGTAGAGCACTTGGAAAAGAATGCATGAGTGCCTGGGTACAATTCCCTAGCACAGCAAGAAAATAAAATAAAATAAAATAATTACAGAGAAAAATAAATGGCAAGTGAAAGAATATTTAGGTAAAGCTCTCAAGCTTCTCCATTTGGTCTACACACTGGTCCTTGTCCCTAATGTTGCTTCCTCTAATCCAGGTAAAAGCTAGCATTTGTTAGCTTCAAGATTTCTTTGAAGAAATGTTATTTCAATTCCAAATTAGATACAGACACCTAATCGAAATGTTTCCTTAACACTAGTTCTTTGTCTGTGTTGTCAGTTTTCATTATTTATTTGATCTTTTGGTTTATTAGATAGTTAACTGCATAAAAAAATTACAGTTTTCATTCCTGTAACTCAACTTCCATTTTTTGAAAAAAAAATTGATAGAAGTCTTTGAAAGAAGTTAAAAGGTAAATAGCAATTACAATAGTGTATCTCCTGGGTTTTGGTGCTAGAATTTACTCCTCATGAAGACTTGGGTTTCTAAACATTGTAATAAAATGATCTATCCAATTTCGCTAAATATACCTTCTACTGAAATTGATTCAGATTTATTGCTAAGGTCAACTTTAGCTTATTTGCCTGTAGCATATATGTTTTAATATAATAATAGCTTACTAATTTACTTTTTGACTGGATTTTATATATTCTTTTTTCCATTACACGGGGGCTGAACTCGGAGACTACCCCATGCTAGGCAAGTGCTCCATCACTGAGCTGCTCCCCGAGCCCATTTTTTATCTTTTAATTGGTGATAGAGTCTCACTAGGTTGTGCAGGTTGCCTCTGGCCTCAACTTGCATCCTCCTGCTTCAGTCTCCCACCAGAGCCTCCCAGAGTTGGTGGGATTACAGGCATGTTCAGTGATGTCCAGCTTATCTATTCTTAGTAGATATCAAAAGTATAATCTGTTCCCCTCCCCAACTTTATTCAAGCTCATATTTGGTGAGAAGGTATTGTGTCGTAAATTTTAATTTTTTCCATTGGTTACACTAACAACCATTCTTGAAACTATCCACCATGGGTGACCCTGCTGGTATCTGTAATACCGGTGGCATAACTTTCAGCATTATAGCAACACACAGTCCTGAGCCTCCAGACTAAGATAGACTAGGGAGAAGGACATGGCTAACTTACTCTCCGAACAATTAGCCATTGAAAACACTACAAATAGCAGAGAAATACTGTCACATATAGTGCCAGAAAATGAGCCCCCCAGGTTGGAAGGCACTCAAAAGATGACTAGGGAAGAGTTGCCTCCTTAAGGTAAAGTCTACCTTAATGACATGAATGGAGGAAAGCCCCTGGGATCTCCATTTGCTTATGTGGCATGAGTCAAAATGAGACGAAACAACTGTATATATCCATTAATAGTTGGAACATGGACTGTACATAGTATGAATCTAGGAAAATGAGAAATCATCAAAAGGGAAATGGAGCACATAAATATCAACATTCTAGGCACCAATAAGCTAAAATGGACTGGCATGGATCACTTTAAATCAGATAATCATATGGTCTACTATGCTGAGAATGACAGATTAAAGATAAACAGAGTTTATCATCAAAAAAGACATATCAAGATCTGTCCAGAAGTACAGCGCTGTCAGTGATAGAATAATATCCATATGTCTACAAAGAAGGCCAGTTAATATAACTATTATTCAAATTTATGCACCCACCACTAAGGTGACAAATTAATATAAGGAAAATTTTCAACAGCTTCTGCAACCTGAAATAGATCAAACATTCAATCAGGATATATTGATAATGGGCTGGGATGCAGCTCAGTTGGTATAGCACCACTCTGTAGTATCTGAGGTTCTGGGTTCGATTCCCAGCACCACAAAAATGGGAGGATGTGGCAATCCACTCCCAAGGCAATCTTCAATCAGCCATTGAAAACCCTATGAGGGTTGCTATGAGTTGGACACAACTTGACGGCACCTAACAAACATACTGATAATTAGTGGTGACTGGAATGCAAAAGGTGGAAACAAAGAAAAAGGCTCAGTATTTGGAAAATGTGGCCTTGGTGAGAAAAAGGTTGCTGGAGATCGCATGACAGAACTGTGTCCCACCAATGACCTTTTCATTGCAAATACATTTTTTCACCAACATAAACGGTGTCTATACAGCCATACCACTGTGGTATCCGATCCTGTCAGATCTCAGAAGCTAAGCAGGGTTGGTTCTGCTTAGTACTTGGATGGGAGACCGCCTGGGAGCACCAAGTGCTGTAGGTTTGGGAGGACCCAACAACCCACTCCCCCAAAACCATCAGCCATTGAAACTTCTGTGAGTAGCAGAGGAGCACTAACAATAGTGTTTCACCTGTTGTACTCAAGGTCACTATGAGTCGGACACCGACTCGACAGTACCTAACAACAAGAACAACATCCACATGGAAGTCACCAAATTGAACATATAGGAAACAAACTGACTACAATTGTGGGAAGAGATGATGGAAACGTTCAATATCAAAAGTCAGAACAAGACAAGGTACTAACTGTGGATCAGACCATCAACTGCTCACATGTAGGTTGAAACTGAAACTAAATATAATTAGAACAAGTGTATGAAAACCAAGGTATGATCTTGTGTATATCTCACCTGAGGTCAGAGACCACCTCAAGAACAAGTTTGATGTGTTAGACACTAATGACCAAAGACTAGACAAGTTGTGGCAAGACACCAAGGACATCAGTCATGAGGAAAACAAAAGGTTATTAAAAAGACAGGAAAAAAAGAAAAGACCAAATTACATGTTGAAATAGACTCTGAAACTTGCCCTTGAATGTTAAGCAGCTAAAGCAAAAGGATGACTTGACGATATGAAGGAACTAAACAGGATATCAAAGGGCAGCTCGAGAAGACAAAATTTAATGTAATAATGATGTGCAAAGAGATAGAGACAGGAAAACAAAAGGAAAGAACATGCTTTGTTTTTCTCAAGCTTAAGGAGTTGAAGAAAAACTAGCCTCAAGTAGCAATAGTGAAGGATTCTATAGGGAAAATGTTAAATGATGCAGGAGACATTAAAAGGTGATGGAAGAAATGCACAGAGTCAGTATACCCCGAAGTATTGATGGAAGACCAATCATATCAAGAGGGGTTGCATATGATCAAGGACCAATGGAACTAAAGGACAAAGTGGAAGCTGCCTTGAAGGAACTGGTGAATCATAAGGCTCCAGGAATTTGTGGAATAGTAATAGAGATGTTTCAACAAAGAGATGCAGCACTGGAGGTGCTAACCTGTTTATGCCAATTGGAAAAAAGCTACCTGGCCAACTGACTGGAAGAGATCCATATTTATGCCTATTTGCAAGAAAGGGGACCCGATTGAATGTGGAAATTATCAAACAATATCATTAATATCATATCCAAGTAAAAGTTTGCTAAAGATCATTCAAAAGTGACTGTAACAGTATATAGATAGGGAAGTACTGGAAAATCAAGCTGCATTCAAGAGACAGCATGGAACCAGAGACATCATTGCTCATGTCAGATGGATATTAACTGAAAGCAGAGAATATCAGAAAGATGTCTATCTATATTTTATTGACTGCACAAAGGCATTTGACTGTGTGGATCACAATAAATTATGGATAACACTGTGAAGAATGAGAATGCCAGAGTACTTACTTGTACTTTTGAGGAATCTGTACATGGAACAGGAGGCAGTTGTTCGAGCAGAACAAGGAAATACTGCTTGGTTGAAAGTCAAGAAAGGTATGTGTCAGGGTTGTATCCTTTAACCATACCTCTTCAATCTCTATGCTGAGAAAATTATCCAAAAAGCTGGACTTTAAGAAGATGAACAGGGCACTTTGATTAGAGGCAAGCTCATTAACAACCTACAACATGCAGATGACACAATTCTGTTTGCTGAAAATGAAGAGTATTTGAAACATTTACTGATGAAGGTCAAAGAACACTGCTTCCAGTATGGATTCTGCCTCAACATCAAGAAAATAAAAGTCCTTACAACTGGGTTACTACACAACTTCATGAAAAATGAAGATTGAAGTCATCCAAGATTTTGCTTTACTTGTTTCTACAATCAACAACCATGTAAGCAGCAGTCAAGAAATGAAAAGACACATTTGTACTGGGAAAACTGTTGCAAAAGACCTCTTTAAAGTGTTGAAAAGTACAAATATCCCATTGAAGATGAAGGTTCACCTGAACCATGCCATGGTATTTTTAGTCACATTATATGTGTGTGAAAACTGGATATTGAATATGGGAGATGGGAAGAATTGATGCTTCTGAATTATGATGCTGATAATGAATATTGGATATACCATGAATTGCCCAAAGAACCAACAGACCTGTCTAAGAAGGAGTGCAGCCAGAGTGCTCTTTAGAAGGAAGGATGGCTAGACTACATCTGATGTATTTTGAACATGTTGTCAGGATGGACCAATCCCTGGAGAAAGACATCATGTTTGGGAGAGTGGCTGGTCAATGAAAAAATGGAAGACACTCAACTAGATGGACTGACACAGTGCCTGCAACAATGGACTTAAAGATGGAAAAGATAGTGTGCCTGGCACAGAATTGGGGAGTGTTTCCTTCTGTTCTTCATAGGGTCTCTATGAGTTGGACCCAACTGGATGGCATCTAACTACAGTAATGAAGAGTGAGATTATAATACTGTTCACTCTATTGGAAATAAAAGATTCTTGCCATCAGCTTGTTCTCTAAAAAAATACTCTAACTGAAAATGGATACAATTCCTGACCTTGATAACCCTACACATCCGTGATATTCTGTGTAGGAAACTGATCCTAGCTGTAAAAATTATTTTGAGTCCTCCCTGAACTCAGGAAATGTTCAGTCAGCTTGGAGCACATGCATGCATGTATGTACATGCTCTATAATTCACTAATTCATCTCTGATCATTTTCTTAAAATGACACTATATTTCTTATAGATTTGAAATGAATAAAATATAATTTATCAAATTTAACAATAGGCTCTAACACATTTATTAAATATATAATTTCAAATGTCACCATAAACAATGTTTATATAATAAATTACAAAGAAAATATCATGTATTTGAGGTGAGATACCATCATAACTTTAAAGATGGGTTTGAAAAGTTATATGATGTACTTCATAAGTGATGATTTTGAACTGTCAGTCAACCTTCATGTGAGCTGCTCAAAATATTAAAAAGTTATTTGGTGAATGTGACTTACTCTTTGATTTTGGTTTTGACTTGTCACTACTATTTATATAATTTTGAATCTATGTGAAATTAAGCATTGATGAAAAGTGGATGTAAACATTTTTTGAAAAAATGAGCTATATATTGTACACTCTTGAATCTAATTTGTACGCGTCAACAGTTTTAAAGAGCTACAAACTCAGATGCAGATTAGATTCATGTGCAGATTAGATGTGTGGGGGAGAGCTGTGTCCAGACTATTTGACCCCGAATTCAACCCACACATGATTTTAATCCACATTTGATTTTGGTACTCTATAAAACTCTTAAAACAGTGTGTATTGGCTTTGAGAATATGTCGTATTCAATAAGTGTAAATTTATTTTACAAATTTTGTCATACCCTTTTAAAATGAGTGGATACTAGGGATTACTACTCAGGATTTTTTCTGAATCAAAGGAATCCAGTGTGTAAGCTTCCTCTTTATTTATAAAACTGCTTTGTTTAAAAA
>VMDO01036805.1:0-14830 GCA_007922755.1 Pedetes capensis
TCATAAAGTCCAGCTTCTCGGATTATTTGCTCAGCATATAAATTGAAGAGATAGGGTGAAAGTATACAGCCCTGATGCACACCTTTCTCAACTTTAAAGTTGAGAAAGGTGTGCGTCTGTAATTAGAGCTTTGGTGTATTTATTAATTAAAAATAAATGAACCTTTCTTCCACAATCTTAAAATTTTGCTCTTTAGATAAATTCAAGTTTGTGAAACATTCCTGTAGAACTAACAGAATGGTCACCCTCAGTTGTCCCCTAACCATGTAAGGGGAAAAATGCCAAACATAATTCATAACTTGAGTGCATACACATAATGTGGCAACAGCAGTGTGACTTCATTCTCTCATTACCTCATTTACTCATGGGTTGTGAGTTAAGTAGCATGTACATCTGCAGCAGTTATTTACAGAATAGCAATCTAGTGATCCAAGGACATTTGTGTAGTTTCTTAAATGCTATTTAATCATGATACAAGGCTTAGTCAATGGTAAAATTAATTTTAATGGACATATTTGCTGTTTCACTGTTCTTGTATTAGTGAAGTTTTTTGTTTTGTTTTGTTTTATTTGTGGTTTTGGTTTTTCTGTTTTTTTTTGTTTTCTTTCTTTTCAGTTCAAATTTGCTCAAGGACATAGAATGCATGGACATTTAGTATTCTGGTACAGTGCACTCTGTTCTGTTAATCCTTTTTATATGGAGAAGCTGGAATGTGGAAAGGTTGTAAAGCAAGGAAACAAATGCTTATTTCTTGTTTTGGTTTAATCCTATTATGACATTATACCAATAAGCACAGTGGCTAAGGTAATAAGAGCATGAGCCACCCTATTTGTTTCTGAAATTCAGTGAGATATCAATTCTAATTTACATTAAGTAAAAAAATATAAAGCACAAAGCAAAGATAAAAATTAAAAAATGTATAGCTTTTGTTCCTTTTTCATTATGTTTTTTTTGCTTGAATGAACTTTGATTTTCAGTTTTTACCTTGGCCTGAAATCAGTTAGAAGAAATTGAATTCTTGGACTTCAAATTTTCTCATTCAGCAATCAGTAAGTTGAAGGGAAAGAGAAAAGCAAACCTCATAATTGAGAAAATTAAAATCCTCCCTGCAAATGAGGTTATACACAAGATGAGACCACAGACAAACAACTGAAATGAAAGCATGAGTCAACAACAAACAGGGCATACTGCAGACAAATTATGTCTCCAATATAGATGAAATCAATTTCATGCACAATTTATTAGTGCTGTCACAGATGGTCTGTCCCGAAACAGAATCTAGGTTGAGTTATTTACCTACAACAGTAGCAGTTTTGCCTTTTAAACTTCCTTGTTCCCTTGGGTGCTTGTTAAACATACAGATTAATTTGCCCTACCAGAGCTCTACTGACTATTAACTATGTAGGAATTTGGGAATCTGTATTAATTGATAATTGATTGATTAATTAATTAATTAATTAATTTCATGGTATGGGGTGGTTGAATCCAGGGTCTTACATGTACTTTGCAAGCAGTCCACCATTAAGCTACACCGTTGTTGTTGTTGTTATGTGCCATCGAGTGGAGTCCGACTTATAGCCCCTTTAATTATATTTTTAATCTTGAAACAGAGTCTCACCACATTATGCAGGCTCCCTCTGGCCTCAAACTTGTGATCCCTCTGCTTCAGTTTCCTGAGTTGCTGGGATTACAGGCATGCACCACTGTGCCCAGCTGGAATTTGTATTTATTATTAGTTATATCTGGAAAAACACTGCTTTAGAGGAAGGTAATACAGGAACAGGATAGCAGTAGTCATGGGTGTGTGTATGTATATATATGTGTGTTTATATATATGCATAGCACTTTATAGAAAACAACATTTTGCTTTTTAAGAGTATCTTCTTAAAATGCACAAACCTATATAGAATGATATGGTTAATATTAAATTGATTTCAGCTACTTTCCTAATTGTGTAACAATAGTTCTGGCTTTTTTGTTTCTATTTTAATTTTTTGTCAGAAGAATACTTATGTTGAAGTGAAAACAGCTTTTTCAGGATCCCTGCATTACAGCCTGTTTACATGAAGCAAGATCTAAGGTTTTACTTTCCTATGGTGCATGGAAAACAATAATTTAAAATATAATTTTTACTTGACTCTTATTTTTACTTGGCTCTAAAATAGCCAACATGAAGAGAATTTCACATTCAATTTTCTGTTAGTAAGTATAACAGAAAATTCTTTAAGGTGCTGACAATAAGCAACTCAGGAAGTTCCACTCCCAAGGCAATCCCCAAACAGTCAGCCGTTGAAAACCCTATGAGGGTTGCTATGAGTTGGATACTGACTTTACAGCACCTAACAACAAGTTCCATTTAATAATTTAAGGATGGGTTCTTACAGGTAAAACTTTTTTTTTTTTTTTTTTTTGCGGTACTGGGGGTTGAACCCAGGGCCTCGCATTTGCATGCTTTGCAAGTGCTGGACCACTGAGCTGCACCCCCAGCCCCCCCCACCTTTTTTTTTTTTTTTTACTTTTGGAGACAGTGTCTCCCTAAGTTACGCAGACTGCCTCTGGTCTCGAAAACTTGCGATCCTCCTGTCTCCACTTCCCCAGTTGCTGGGATTATAGGCGTGCACAACCGTGCCTGGCCACAGGTAAAACTTTATAAAGAGTATTTCAGTTTAATTAGACATATAACATTTATACCAATGTATTTTCCTTGGAGCTACAGCCATACCATTGTGGCATTTGATCCTGTGGGATCTTGGAAGCTTAGCAGGGTCAAGCCTGGATAGTACTTGGATGAGAGACCCCCTGCGAACACCAGGTGCTATAGGCTTGGGAGAAGGACCCCAGCAATCCATTCCCAAAAAGCAATCAGCCATTGAAAATCCTATAAATAGCAGAGAAGCACTGACAATAGTGTTTTGCCTGTTGTAGGTAGGGTTGCTATGAGTGGGACACCGACTTGAGGGCACCTAACAACAACAACAACATTTTGGAATTTAGAGCATTTTGTATAGACAGCTTCTCTGTTTGGAAACTTTTGCTCTCTGGAAGTAGGTATATATTTCACAGCAAGATACCCATTTTTTTTTCTCAATAGAAAGATAGGTTCAATGAGGTTTAACAATTTGCTTGGAAGCACAGATTGGTCAATGGAAAAATCAACGTCACAGTAAGTGACACATTGGTCACTGACCACCCAGCCTTTCCGGGAAGCATGTTTATTGCCATTGTTCTTTCTGAGACAACTTAACCCTAGAGAAATCCACATTTCTTGCTTTGTTGTCCATGGCAGTTCTTTCCTTCCAGCACTGTAGGTGTCAAATTGCTTTTGAAGATGATTAGTCAAAACAAATGCTTTTGCCTCTACATTTTAATCTTTGCAGAGCCCTTCACAGAAGCCAATGTGAGGGGCAGATGCTCTGTAGCTCGAGCCTCATCTTTTCTTCCTCCTGCAACCACCTGCCTCCTGCCTCAGCACTTGGATCCACCTCACAGTCCAGCTGCTTCCTCTGTTCCAGGCCCCATGGCTCCCTCAGTCACAGCACAAGTGCTGTGTGAGCAGTAACCCTTGTGGCTTCCCTGTCATCGTCCAGCTGCCTTCAGCCTGAGCACTGACTTTAACAGATTCCACTCACATTTGTGCTGTCAGCCTGACACTGCACTTCACTACTGCCCTCGTCCATTTTGTTTGCCTCCTGCCTGTGTTAGGAGCTACGGAGACTCTTCAATATGCCTGTCTGCCCCAGGATGCGTCACCGGTGAACTGCTTACGGGTGAGGGCTGCCGATTTCCTTGGATTCTGCCTACTTTCATCTCCAAGAAGTACAATTCTCCTGTGCAGAGGGGGAAATGAAGGATAGAGGGCTTCTCCCAGATGCAGCTGACAATGTTGTACAGCTAAGCTTCAAGTTAATTTGAGTTTTGTGAAAATAAGCCATGCAAATATGTCTATTTTTGCCTGGCACTGTGGCGGTTGCTTATAATCCCTGCAACTGTGAAGGCAAGGTGGAGGCAGGAGGACAGAGAGTTCGAGGCCAGGGGCAGCCTGCATAATTTAGCAACACCCTACCTCAAGGTAAAAAATATAGGAGGTAGAGGTGCAGCCCAGTTGTAGAGCATTTGTAAAGTTTATGCGAGGCCCTGGAATCATCCCTCAAGTACTGCAAAATAAATAAATAAATAAATAAACAAACAAACAAATAAATAAGCAAGCTTACATCAAACTTAATTCTGATGCAAAGCTCATTTCTCAGCAGGACTCGAAGACAAGCATAATAGGAGAGAGGTAATTGGGCTGGGATTTAGCTCAGTTGGTAGCTCACTGTTCTACAGTGTCTGAGGTACTGGATTCGATTCCCAGGACCACAAAAATGGATGTGGCAACCGACCCCTAAGGCAATCCCAAAACAATCAGACATTGAAAAATCCAATGAGGGTAGCTATGTGTAGGACATGACTTGATGGCATCTAACAACAACAAAAACAATTGTAGTAGAATCACCACAATAAGAACCAAAGTGTGTAACAGTATTGGATTTCTGTGTTCTCCCCAACTTCATCAATATTTCTGGCTTCAGGAAGTCTTTTTACTGAGCCATAGCCTAATAAAATGTAAATTATACCATTTCAACTGCCTAAAGAGTAAGGACTTGGCTAGGTAAATATTTAATTTAAATCCATTTTATTATAAACAAGATTAAATGTTTACCATTTAACAAAACTCAACAACATTTAATTCACTAAAGAGATAACATGTTTGCAGTGATATGAAAATTATATTTTGAAAAGATATAAATGAGAAGTGATCCTCTTTTTATAAGATTATTGACATTTTTAAGATTTTTTATGGGTACACACACATATATTCCGTACAATGCCCTCTTTCCTTTCCTGTTCCTCCTTTTCACATTGGCAAAAATGTGTTTAATTCCTCCCAACATTTTTATTTAAGTTGTGTATTAACTTATACTATAATTTAAATTTTGTTGTAAATGTAGTTTCATTTTTGTCTTTATTTTGGGTTTAAGTGATTATATTATATTAACAGTTATTTTATCTTTTGACTTTTTTGGTTTTTATAAATTTTCAAGAATAGATATTTTTCAAAATTTATAGTCTAAATATTGTCAAAATTATTTTCCATAATAACTCTTTTGATTAATATGTAATTTATTTATATTTTTTTATTTACAAAAGTCTTTAAGTAAAAGGGCTTTCAAAAGATATTTAAAAAGCAACATGAAAATAGCACCTGAGAAAATCAGGGCAATGTGAAAATAAACACAGAAAAAATAAACTGAATAAAAGGTATGAAATGCATGCTGTAAAGTTTTATACATTCATTAGAGATATGCTTCAAATTAGATTTTAGATTTTTAGTACCCAAATTGGAAGGAAGGAATGTTGATTATCATGGTGGTATATTTGTGCACACAACTCTCAGTATTATAAAATCAAAGCAAACCAATTCCCTGGAAATACCAGCTTTTTTTGTAATGGAGATCTCAGCTCTCAGGCAATAAGGATGTTTCACAGTCTTCCTTTTTTCAATGTAAAGAAAATAAGCATACTTACATCTTGATATATGTTAGCAAATTTATATTCCCAAATACAGCATTGTCACATACATATTACAATGCAGTAGGAAAAAATGACCCTCTTTGTTTCATGAATTCCCATTTCTTTGATTGTAGCAGCAGTGAGGTTTTTTCCCCTGATGTGGGACTCTAGTTGTATTTACTAATTTGTAAGTTGTCCAAACCCTTCTGTTGCAAGCTTTTTGATGAAGGATCTTACATAGGGACTTTTAGTCCATGGAGCTTTGGTATCTACTACACAGGTAAATTTTTCATAGTTTAAGATACTGCTAACTAGATTGCATTTGCCACAACTGAGGCATTTATATCTAATTACAGTATTCTTGAACATAGCAAACACCAGTCCTTGTTTGTGTGTACATTTATTTTTAACAAAAAATGTCACCCTGAATTCTGTGTTCTTAATTTTACCATATCATTTAAAGTTAAAAAGAGAGAGGATAATAGGGTGAGGATGCATTTAGTCATTTCATTTATATAGGATAGACAGTCCTACTATAAACTTAGAATCTAAAAATACCTTACATTTTAGACTAGATTCAACATTTTATTAATTATATTTTCAATCAAAGAGTTATAAGTTTTCACTCATCCTATGACAATCAATCTTTGCTGTAGTTCATGAGTATAAAAGCTATTATCTAATTCTATTGATACTTTCTCTTCTTGCTACGCCTTTTAGGAACAATATTAAATCTGTGATGTAAGGACTCATTATGCTAACACCCTGTTCCTATCACCTGCATTTCTGTGTTGTGTTGATTCTAAAAAAGTTTAAATCATCTTCAAGAATGAGTAGTATTTTTAATACGATTTATTACATGAATTAGGATAACATTTGTTTTTAAAACAAAACAGCATATTTTCAAGTACCCCACTTAATCAGATAGTCCCCTTCATATGTGGTGTATCTAACCTAGAGCCTTCTCTTCAGATACATTTTTGAGGGTTTTGAAGAAATGCTAGGCACAGTTCTCTCGGAAAGTCAACCTACTCCTATTCCATTATGTTGACCGCATCTGTTCCAGCCACATGCTGTGTGAACTCAGACTGCTGGAGTCAGGAGAAAATCACCACTGCCACGTGCAATGATGCTTTCCTCAGAAACTCACACTGTAAAATTTCTGCAAATTTCTGTAAAATTTCTCCAAACACAAGAGGATAGTAGTACAGAAAAACAAAGACTTGGCCCTAAACCCAGTCTAGGCCTTTGGACAGCTACTACCTGTTTCCATGTCACAGAGTTTGATGGGTTTGGAGATCGTTGAAAAGCCTGGAGGATACAGCAAAACAACAAAGAAAAGAATTTGAATTCTTTAGTTGAAGAAAAGGTTGGGAGGTTAAAGACTGTCTTATTAATGAAATTCAAATGATACAGAAGTTTTGTAATTGAGTCAAAATGAATTAACCTTTTTCAAAGGCAATTTTGATTTCCATTCCAACGTCTTAAGTGAGAGCAAATGCAGGGGCCAATGGATACAGGGAGAAGATAGAAGGTCTGAGAGCAAGGGGAAATTTTTCTGGGATTCTCTTTATCTCACCACAAGAAAATACACTCAGAACTTTTGTTCTTTCCTTCTGATCTATCCTTCCACCATTTCTATCCAGAGTAAAGTGTCATCCTGAGAAAAGTGCATCATGTACACTACTGCACAGAGATATTCAGAGGTTGGTACAGCTGCCTGCTGTGGTTAAAGTGAGAAAAAATCAGCTTATCAGAGAAAGCTTGGGAGCAGGATTTTAATTTGACATAAAGCAGTCATTTCTGATGGTGATAATTGTTAAGTACAATGGAGCTGTTAGGAAAGGAAGCTATGCATTTCTTTCCCTGAATCACAAGAGCTAACTTCACCAGTACAATGATGCCTTGAAGAGCAAGGAAAGCTCCCAAAAGGGCTGTCACCAGTGTATCATAACCAAACAATACAAATGTCCTGTGTTCACATCCTAAACCACTTGCAATACTCTATTTATTCTGGAAAATATCATGCTGTATATTTTTAACCAATTTTGGATTTTAACTTTCCTTTTTTAGTTTAAAATCTAACCTGGAGAATCAGACATAGGGGTGCATGTTTATAATACCAGCACATGGAAGGTTAAAGCAGGAGGATCACAAGTTCCAGGACAGCCTTGGCTACATAGTAAGATCCTGTTTAAACAAAAACAAAAACATATCTAACCTGGGGGTCATTATTTTTATTGATCACAATTATTTTATGAATGATCAAAATGTGCTTAAAATAAAAAATTGTGTCTGTTTTTGGAAAGCAAAGCAAGTGTACTTATAAAAATTTTCTTGCCAAATTAAATCAAAATTCGCTTCATCTTAAGATTTATTTTTTTCAGTGCTGAGGTTAGGTCCCTGTACATGTAAAGCAAGCACCCTACCACTGAATAGATCTCCAGCCCTTATTTTTTGGGACAAGTTCTCACTGTATAGCTCAGATTGGCCTACTCACTATATAGCTCAGACTAGCCTTCAACTTGTGATCCTCCTACCTCCACCAACCAAGTGCTGGGATTGTAGGCATGTGCCACCACATCCAGCACTTCTCCTTAACATTTTATTGAGTCAGTACTAGGTGATTCCTAAGTGAAGTACTCCGGATTTAAAGTAGGAAAAATTTGTATCTAATATGAACAATATTGTGTGGAATTTAGCTCAGTTAGTAGAGTGCTTGCTCTTCATGCTCTGTGGCCCTGAGTTTGATCCCCAGCACCACAAATATGAAAGAAGGACATGAAAGCCCACTCCCCCAAAAAATCAGCCATTGAAAACTCTATGAATAGCAGAGAAGCACCGACAATAGTGCTTGGCATGGTACAGTGTTTAGTTGTGTTTCATTCTGTTGTACATAGGGTTGCTATGATTCAAACCAGACTTGATGGCACCTAACAACACCATGTAAAATTATTAGATTTTTTCATATTTTTACATCTACTCATTAAACTATCCTATATTTATAGTTGACTCCTTAAAGCCATTGTGATGGTTAATTTTATGGGTCAGTTTGACTGAGTCATGAGATGCCAAGATATCTGGTAAAACATTACTTATGGGTGTCTCTGTTGAGATATCTTTGAAAGAAAGAAATTAGCATTTGAATTTGTGTACCTGGTAAAAGATATTGATCTCCCTATGTAGGTGGACATCGTACCATCTGGAGAACTAAGATAGAATAAAAGATGGAGGACTTTGAAACCCCTCTCTCTGCCTGCCTGGTTAAGCAGAGACATTTGCTTTCTCCTCCCCTTGAAATGGAACTTAGACTTTTGATGCTCCTGGTTCTCAGGAGTTTTGACTTAAATTGAATTTTATATAACTAACTTTTGTGTCTCCCACTTGTAAATAGTAGATTATGGGACTCTTTATCCATTAGGAATGATTAATTCCTAATAACAAACCTCTTAGTGTGGAGAGAGAGAGAGAGAAGGAGAGAGAGAGCGAGAAAGAGAGAGAGAGAGAGAGAGAGAGAGAGGTGCTAGATTTTAAAAGATATGATGTTTGTATTTGTTTGAATACTATAAACTGGAATGAAAAGTTTGACAAGCCATCTGTGGTATTTTTTGCTTTTCAAGATATCTCTAAACTGATAAAGCTGCCAGTAGTATATACACTCACCACCTATTGACTGTGTTTCTCTATAAAACCATAATACAAACACTGTAAATATCTCTTTATCAAGCAAAACTAAGTTTAGTGGATAGGCACTAAGATTACCATCCTGACAGTCTCAGCAGTGTTTCAGAAGAGGGAGTAGTGAAGGGATATTTATAAAGTTTGATGGACAGGGCTGGGTGATTTTAAGGCTGATCTTTCAAGGTTGGGAAATTGTAGAAATAAGTCAAAGTTTAGGACAAGTTAACTTTGGATTGATGGGCAGAGCAAGGTGAAGGTCATCAAGAGAGTGTGGATAAATGAGCTGCTAATCTTAATAAATACCACATGTCTGTCAGCTTGTTCTGCTTTTGGGGCTTGCATGTTGCTGTAGTCCTGAAAGCTATTTCACTGCAATTTTAGATACCAGCAGGGCCACCTATGGTGGACAGGTTTCAGCTGAGCTTCCATACTAAGACAGACTAGGGAGAAGGTCCTGGCAGCCCACTCCCCAAACAATTAGCCATTGAAAACTCTATGAACAGCAGAAAAGTTCTATCAGATAAAGTGCTAGAAAATGAACCCGCTAGGCTGGAAGGCATTCAAGAAACAACTGGGAAGACTTGTCTCCTCAAAGTAGAGTCCACCTTAAAGATGGGAATGGAGTAAAGCCCCTGAACCTCCTTTTGCTAATGTTATGTGATTCAAAATGAGAAAAAACATAGTGACTGCCACATAGGACTCAAACATAAAAAGATTGTGTATATGGCAAAATGTTGGGTAGTATTTTGTTCTGTTGTACCTAGAATCACTGAGTTGGATCTGACTTGATGTCATCCAACAACAGTCACAATCTTAATAAGGCAAATATTAGTTAATAGAGTCTTATCTTATAGTAGTAGATATTTTAAGACTAAGAAGATAAGTTATTTTGCTTGGGCCAGAATTGTTTAACACTGGAACAGAAAAGTATGTTTGGACTCAGAAGTAACACAAAATAGGGAATTATGTAGGTTTTAATTTCTTGACTTCATATTAAATCTCTAAATCAGTAGTTATAAAAAGGACTAACATTTTTAATTATCATTTATTAAAAATAAATGGAAGCTCAATTTTAAGATCCATCAATTATCATTCATAAGAGTAGATTAGCTCTTATTTCCACATTTCTTTTATTCAACTATAGTATTCTATTGAGGTTTCCAACTAATATTATGTTTTAAATCAAGGTATATACATCTAATACATAAATTCTATATTTAATCATTTTTAAAACAAACTCTGAAGCTTTTTGAAAGTTTCACATCCCAAGTTGATTTTGAAGACCATGATTTTAAATGATGTACATGGTAAGGATAAAAAATATATGTTGCTAAAATGTATTTCTGTATGTTGTTAGAAAGAGAACCAAATATAAAATAAAATTTATAAGCCTAAAATACTGATCTGTTAATTGAAATTATACTTGCATAAACCATCACTGACTACAAATATCTTGAATAATATTAAACTTGTTGTTGTTGTTAGGTGCTGTCAAGTCGGTATCTTACTCATAGCGACCCTCATAGGGTTTTCAATGGCAGACTGTTTTGGGATTGCCTTGGGAGTGGATTGCCAGGTCCTTCTCCCATTTTTGCAGTTCTGGGAATTGAACTCGGGACCTCTGAGACTGCAGCGCAGTCCTCCGCCAACTGAGCTAAATCCCAGCCCAGATTATGTGACTATTAATGGGAAAATAGAAAAAAGACCCTAAATGTCTGTTTAACAATGAAATGAATAAATGGGTGATTAAGCAGATATGTAACAATCATTGTAATCATGTTTATGAACATATTTCATATTATAGAAAATTGCATATATATGAATAAATGGATGATTAAGCAGACATGTAACAATCATTATAATCATGTCTATGAACATATTTCATATTATAGAAAATTGCATATAATTCAAATGAAATGAAACCTGTAAATACTCACATTTGCAATGTATATAATCTTGGGGCAGACATTATCTGTTGCCTACCAAATATCCAGTTTATTCCATTTATTTATACATTGTTTGGAGGAGGAAATGCTCAGCTTAGCACTGTTGTTTTTGTTAGGTGTCATTTTGTTGAATCTGACTGATAGTGACTTTTATAGGATTTTCAGGGGCTGATCATTTCACGATTGTCCAGTCAGACCTGACTTGACAGCCCCTAACAACAACAACATGGTGGTCATATGTTTATTGTATCAAAAATGAGAAGTCAGTCTGGGATGTGACTCAGTGATAGAACACTTGCCTAGTATGCTTAAGACCTTGGGCTCAATCTCCAGAACCAAAATAAATAAGTAAGTAAATAAATAAGTAAATAAAAGTTTTAAAAGTTACTGTTTTTATTTGAGAAGTAGGTTTATAGAGTGAAAAGTTCAATTTGCTTATACGTTTTTGTGACAAAGCATGCATAATTTTAAGAAAGAATGACGGTACTGTATACAGAAGTAAAGTCTTCTAGGAAATTAACATGACTTTTAGAATACTAAGAGTTTGTTCAGATAACTACAAGTGTTTGACAAAGAAAATTCAAAGAATTTCATAGACAAACTAAAACGTTTGTTTCTCTTGTTGTTTTGCTTATTGTTCACAAATTTTAATTCAGTAGAGAGTTTTGTGGCACATTATTGCTTAGTCACATCCACAGACGATTAATAAATGCTACCAAGTATATGTGAGTAACTGAACATGGTGAACAAAAAGTGGATTACGTTGATCAGCCATAGGTGATCAGAAATTACTAAAATAATAGTCAAAAACATTATTATAATTTTTCACTGATATTTGACTCACGATTTGATCTGTTATCGTAATATTACAATATGAAACATGGTTTTGATTACAGAGTGACAATTTTAAATGATAAGCTTTGTAAGTTATTTCAGTCATTCTGGTGATAATTCCTTTATTTACATCTGACCCTCCCACCCAGTGATAATTTGGCAACAAGTCAAAAAAGTAGATTTTCTTGTTCTACTGAAGATTTATTTTAATGTCAAAAATGTTTGAGGACCATACATAGTTTTAAACTGTAAGAAATTCAAAATTGAAGTAAGTGAAGGTTATATAGTACAGTTTGCTTATGGAGATTTATTTTCCTTCATTTCATAAATCATTCAACAGCACTGGAGCTCTGTGGATAAAATATAACTCCATTAGCATTTCAGGAGGTTTAAATAATCAAATACACTATTTCTCTGTGTAAATGTTTTGTAGTTCTAGAGACTGGAACAGTATGGTTGTTGTTTGTTGTTAGGTGCTGTCTAGTCGGTATCTGACTCATAGTGACCCTATGTACAACTGGTGAAACAATATTGTCAGTGCTTCTCTGCAATTCGTAGCATTTTCAATGGCTGATTGTTTTTTTGGGAGTGTGTTGCTGTGTCCTTCTCCTAAACAATACGGTAGCAATATGTATATAAAGGTGAGATCTATGAGAGTGCTCCATTCATGTGTCTGTCAGCTTGTTGTGCTGTAGGTCTTGCATATTGCTGTAACGTTGAAGGCTGTGTGCCCGCTCACTCTGGTGTCTCAGATATCAGCAGGGTCACTCATATTGGACAGGTTTCAGTTGAGCTTCCACACTAAAACAGACTAGGGAGAAGGACCTGACAGCCCACTTCTGAAGCAATTAGCCATTGAAAACCTTATGAATAGCAGAGAAACACTGTCAAATACAGCACCAGTCAATGACCCCTCCAGGCTGGCAGGCATTCAAGAAATGACTCGGAAAGAGTGGCCTACTCAAACCGGAGTCCACCTTAATGATAGGATCAGGGATAGCACTTGGGCCCTCCTTTGGATAATGTAGTACAACTCAAAATGAGAATAAGCATAGTGGCTGGAATATTGGGCTCAAATATAAAAAGACTGTGTGCATGGCCCAGTGTTGGGTAGTGTTTTGTTCTGCTGTACTTATGGTGACTATGAGTTGGATTCATCTTTATTGCACCCAAGAGCAACAGAGGCATGCTCAGTATTCACTTATCCTATTGCCTTTATTTTAAGAATAAGGAAACTAAACAGCTCTAAGCTCTAAACAAACTGAGCAGCCCTTGTTTCTCCCCAATTTCCAATCTTTCCTCAGGACACATCCCAATTTACTTCAGTAAATTTCAATTCTTCTGGGAAGCTTCCCTTGAAACTCTACCATCTGGAATAAGCCTCTTTTTTGGACCCTCAATGAAGCTTATACATCAGTTTTGTCAACCATCATGCTGAATATTGTTACCAAATCATGATGTTAGGGCACTGTTATTTCTCATTTCCTTGTTGTTGTTGTTGTTAGGTGCTGTTGAGTCAGTATCCGACTCATAATGAACCTCATAGGGTTTTCAATGGCTAACTGTTTCGGGATTGCCTTGGGAGTGGATTGCCAGGCCCTTCTCCCATTTTTGTGGTTCTGGGAATTGAACTCGGGACCTCAGAGACTGCAGCACATCACTCTATCAACTGAGCTAAATCCCAGCCCCTCTCATTTCCTTGTGGCCTTTTAATTGTGATCTTAATTGATGGTGGACAAGGATTAGATTTTCTTTTGTTCTTCATGATCTTAGTTCATAGCAAAATAGTCTACACCTTGTAGGTGTTCTATCTATCTATCTATCTATCTATCTATCTATCTATCTATCTAATGAATGACTTGCTAAAGTTAAAAATCAAATGTGTAATTTAATGAACCATGTTTATAAAATATACAAATACCCACATATAACAGTAAAGCATATATTTCTGTGGTTGCCTCTTCTGATTACACATAGTCCAACAATAATATACTAATTTTCTCTAAAGTAAAATTAATGTTCCCAAGAAACATTGTAAATCTGTGATAAATCTTAATTTCCCCAAAATAACATGAATAAGTTACTGCATGCAAACAATGGAATTCTAAGGTGTAAATGAAATATAAATGAACTAATCCTACATACAACAATATGGATAAATCTCACAAAATCATGTTGACTGAAAGAAGAAACTAAAAATTATGTGTTTATGTTTCTACTTGAACACTGATCAAAACCAGCAAAATTAATCTGTGATTTGTGGAACTAGTGTTTGGAAGGAAGTAAGAGCATATTTCTGTGAGGCTGACCCTGTTCAGCTTCCTCTTACAGGTCCTGGTTGCAGACGTATTTATTTTAGGTTAGTTCATTGTTGTATACAATTACAATCTGCTCACTTTCTTTTGTATAAAATCAACCAAAGTGCCCTTCAACAGAAGAATGGATAAAAAAACTATGGTATATATACACAATGGAATATTATTCAGCAATCAAGAAAAATGAAATAGGGTCATTTGCAGCAAAATGGATGGAGTTGGAGAAAATTATTTTAAGTGAACGAACACGAGCTCAGAAAGAGAAACAACACATGTTCTCACTCATATGAGAGAGCTGACTGAAAATTACAAGAAGGAAAAATCCTATTCAAAGGTCAGATCACATTAAAAGGGGGGGAGGGAAGATAAGAATGAGGTCAATACAAATGGACTAAAAATCGCATGTAATTGTTCTAACAAGATAGAAACAAAGACCACTACAGGAAAAGTTTCTATCTTAAACAGAAATGGAACCCAAGGACATATAGAAAAATACTATAT